>OX243815.1:38905664-38923628 GCA_945859605.1 Lumbricus rubellus | reverse complement strand
AATTTTGCTTTAGATGGCAGCTTAAAATTAATGCTGCCATTGCAGCGTGGAAATTAGAAAATTTATGATGTGGGTGGGCACATCCCCTCCTAAAGCCCCTGCCCTTTTCCGTTGGGTGCTCGCTTTCCACAGAAACATTGATTCACAGAGAAGGTACTAGATAAAACACTGGTTATTGGGAGAGGGGCTAGATTAAATACAAGCTATTAATTCTGCCACTCGCGAGCTTTTAATAGGCCTAATACGTTTTGCCTTATATAGGCCCTAAACAAATGGGTAATGACATTTTTGAAGTCTTAAACCATGGTTTTCAGAAGTTTTCATGACTTTATCGCTCATAAAAACTGCTGGCAAACAAGAACCTGAAACGTGGTCTAGCTTACATGTATGTCAAAAGTAAAATATGCGTTGGTTTCTTCGCCCCAGACCCCGCTGGAGAGCTTACGACGCTCCCTCAAAGCCCCTAGTCGGCATTGGCTTCGTGTCTTCGGCACTCGCTGCTTCGCACCTTCGGCGCTTATAATAATTCTGAGCACCCCCAGAAAAATTTTCTGGTTGCGCCCCTGAGCTGGCTTGGGGCCGTCCATAAAGTACGTCACGCTATTTTTGACCATTTTTGACCCCCCCTCCCCATCCCCCCTGTCACAAACTGTCACACTTTCTCGGACCCTTCCTAAAGTACGTCACACTTTCTCGGACCCCCCCCCCCCTAAAGTACGTCGCACTTTCGAATTTTTTTGTAATTAACACCTTATTCAAAATAATTTAATCTAAAACACACTTCACTATTAAACTGTAAAGTTTCCACTTAAAAGTACTATCACATTATTAAAATGACTTTAATAGTAGAATAGTTAATTGCAAACAGTTGTCACAGTTATTCATTGAAGCAGTAACTCAATGTAGATTGAATTTGAAAACAAAAAATTGCAAAAATTAGACTAGACAATTATATAATACACATCATTAAAAAATGAATGTGTGATGTCACACATGGCCTGACCCCCCTCCCCCTGTCACAAACTGTCACACTTTCTCGGACCCCCCCCCCTGGAGCGTGACGTACTTTATGGACGGCCCCCTTGATGTAAATTCGAATCTGCAACCCTCCGACTACAAGGCAACGAATATCATTACACCACTGCATCCCACAATAATGCGTTAACTGGATATTGAGCACATCTTCCTAACTTACCTTCTCCATGATAGTCCTGCCACAGAATGAAAATGTCTTATGTTGTTGACTCGGACAACACTCAACTGCACGCAGAAGTAGCTAGCCTATACCACGCGAAAGACACGACTTAATGAACAAACTGGACTTTAAAAGAAATAGGCTATACGATTTATTCTTTTCCAAGACGGGGGGGGGGGGGGGGGAACAGAATAGAATGGTAAAGAGCGCAGTTTATTCTAAAAACAACCCAGAAAAGTCGAGAATAAAGGAAAATATAATAATTTGACTTTGTTAACCTACAATTCTACATCTTCACCAATGCATGGCGGCGCCAGCTACAGGCCTATACACTAATTTCAGCAGGTTGCTTTAGGGTTATAGGCCTATTTAGCCTATAAGAACTTGATTATCAAAATTATAATTTCTACATGTATAAATTTTATTTCTTGAACTGTGCTAGCCTAGGCCTATTTATTACTCAAATGATGAAGCTAAAACAGTTAAATAGTGACTAGATTAGCCGAATTCTTGGCAGTAGGCCTTCGGACACAACCCGAGGGATAGGCCACCAATCCCACCATACAAATATTAAATTAAAGAAAATAATTACAGCTAATAAATAAGGTTACATCTAGATTAAACACTGGCAGACAATTAGCCTACTTTCATCAATCCAGCTTCCATATTAATTTACCATGATGATGTAGTATTATTTACCGACCTAAACTGCAGTTTTGTCCAAAACGACATCAGCACGAAAAGCATGTGCTGCATATTTCACACTAAATCACGCGTCACTATTAAGTCGCGCGTTTCATTTGAGGCTCACAGGATTACTGGTCCACTGCGTTGAAATGCTTTTGATAAGGCGTTCCGGGCATGACATTGTGTAAGAGGATTGCGAATAAAATCCTGATTAACTGCCATATTCTGATGACGCCAGTCCCAAGTCTGGATAGAAGAGGAGGAGGAGGGTGACGATGGAAATCTTGCAGCATCGTCAACTAGGCCTATATATAATTATTATTATAAACGACCTTCACGAAATTTGTATTTTGAGAAAGCGGTTTCGTGCATGGGAGACCAGAATGATATGGTACAGCGCCAACCAAAAACTGCATCCGATGCTAAAAAAAATGACCAGGATGAACGATACCGTTCATAATTATGTAAGCGGTTTCTGTAGAGGAGTAGTAGGCCTGGTAATAGTAATAGTAGTGGTGGTGGTGGTGGTGGTGGTGGTGGTGGTGGTGGTGGTGGTGGTGGTGGTGGTGGTGGTGGTAACGGTAGTGATAGTGGTAGTAGTGGTAGTAGTGGTACTAGTAGTAGTATTGGTAGTAGTAGACTTTATTTATTCACAGTAGAACTCTATATTTATCATTATAGCTGTGCTATGTTATCCATTCCACACAAAATTCTGCTTTATCGTCAATTTTGAAGTCCCTGTGAAATCATGTTTAAATCGGGGCAAATGAAATGATAATGATACCTATCAGTTACCACCATCCCTTTCGGAACAGCTACCCACAATTGTGTCACCAACATTCCTTTGATTTGGCAAAACACATGTAGGCCCTACTGTAGCCTACATTTCTCGTGGCTTTCCGAGTAGGCTAATCTGCATAGAGCTTGCACATTAAGCCTTCGTTTAATTTACACGCATAGATGCACAGATGCCAGCAACGTAGCCTACAGCTGCATACAAAGATTTCCAGTCGTTATAAACAGTAGTAGTTGCTTATCAAAGTAGCCTCATTGTTTCATGCATTTGTTTAATTTGCAATATTTTTTTTAATAGGCCTATGAGTAGGCTATAAGCTAGTTAATAAAAAAATTAAAGTGGCGTTTAGCTTAGCCTACTTAGCAATGGGTAGGCCCCCTATCGCACGGTAAAAAAATTATAGGTCTACCGGCCCTACATATTCACCTGCCTTGTATACTAGCGTATAGGCCTACGTTATTACTTATAAGTACACTGAGTTATCCATCTGAAACAGACCCAAATAGTTGAAATAGAATGCAGGTAGGAGTTAGCACTTGTAATTTAACAGAATATACAGCAACTCAAAATTTTCAATGGCTACGAGATACGAGACTAATTTCTACAGACTGACACCATTCCGTTCTCATAATAATTATAGGCCTATTATTAAACAAGTCTGTAACAGTTCTTCTGTGACGACGAGAGACGATTATAATTATACAAAATTAGATGACGACGTGTCATTTTGGTGCGATTGAAGCGTTTCAAGATCCAGATAATTTAGAGGGACAGATCGACTCCGTTGTAGCTGATGTAGGCCTATATTTCCAGTTCGTCTCTCTATTCTCTACAAGTTAGCAGTAGTCTGAACGCGAAGTAGGCGACACAAAATGGCAGCCATTGTGAAACAGTCACGTGATGCTGACTTCCATTCCGTAGACCAACCCTTTCACTGATGGGATCTACAAAGAAAAGAATTGTTTAGAAAACTGAAAACTCAATACTTGTCTTAACAATATATGTCTTACGTAATTTAACTTGATGGGGGAACGTACCGGGTATCTTGTGGTTTTGCATAATAGGCTATTCTAATCCCGAAATATTTTGTAGGCCTGTATTGATTTCATGAGTCCACGTTGATGATGATGATGATGATATGATGATGATGATGATGGTGCTCTGCCCGTAGGCAGGTTCATTGGCTTTACGCCCCTGGGTATGAGACGAGTGAGGTGGTTTCCCGTTGCCTTCTCCACAGACAATGATGGGTAAGCAAGCATTTGCCCAAGGTCGCTCCGCAAGAGTTTGCACCCCTGCGTCCCACACGTGATAGCCCGAGATAATCTAAATCTCTGAATGTCAACTTCCAGCCCGGGGCTTGAACCGCAGTCCGTTGCAACCAACAGACGAATGCCGTTCGCGCTTACTGGTGTAGCTAACGAGTCCACTCCACGTTATGGCCGTCGTGTGATATTTTGTGAAGTTGGAAATGACGGTGTAATTTTGAAACGGTAGCCACCGCATCGAAATTTTAAATGTAGGCCCTCACCTTGTCACCTTGTGCCGTCAGTTCGTTGAACTCTAGCGATCGTCATGGCCAGCCTTCTCCATTGCTTTCTTTCTGATGTCGCTTCTCTTAGTTAGCCTATTCCAGATTCATTCCTGTTGTTTCTTGAACCTCGTCCAACCACCTTTTCCTTGGTCGCCCTTGTTTTCTCCTTCCCTCTTCGCATGCCAGCGTCATATCTTTCTCCAAACCATTTGAACGCATAACATGACCAAAGAAAACCAACTTTCTTTTTAGCACTGTTTGTTGTAACGACTCATCCATATCGATACCAATTTCTGTGCGCACCCACTCATTTGTCCTTTTTTCTTTCCAAGATATTCTCTGCATCTTCCTCCAAATCCACATCTCACATTCATTTGGAGTGTGCATGGTTGCAGTGGTTCCATTTTAAGAGAGCAGCTCAACAAAACGCATTGTATATATCCGATCATTAGGTTTAGATTCACAGGATATAAACGAATTCGTGTGTTTGTCGGCAATGTATACATGCAGCATCCCGGTAACAATAACAGTGTTCAGCAGCTGACAGTGTTGTGATGTCATCTTTTATACTGGTCATTATGAAGGTTTTTTGTCGGGCGAATTGTGTTGGTTTTCGGAAGCTATAGGGAAAAGGAGAGAGATCATGTTGTCCGGTAGATCTACATTATAAGTGGAGAGGTATTTAAATCGTCCCTGCAGCACATGCATGACACGCATGGTGTTATCATAGCTGATGAGAGAAGAGAGTCCATCACATGATTAGTGTGGATTATGATTAGCAATTAATCATCTTGTGAATAGCATTATGTCGATCTGCTCCTTTTGCTTCATGTGTTGTCCGCTATGCATGAGAGTTTAGTCTGTCAACTAGATGCAGATAAGATAATGGAAAACAACAGTTACTGCAAGTAGACTGGTTGATGAGGAAATGACATCAGGCCCTGTTATGCATTTACCTACATCCCAATACGTAGGCCTATATAACTAGCGTCGTAAAATAATTCAAAAGGTATAGGTCTACATTTTTACCTTTATTTTCATCGCCCATCCAGCTTCTAATTTCGCTGCAATAATTTAGAATTAAGATAGGGCTTCGTCGCTTATCTAACTTTTGGTTTTGCAGTTTTTTGCTACTGTAGCAGAGTCTAATAAAATTATTTGCATGTAGGGCATTGTAGGCCTATGACGTGCTGCATCGTAGGCCTTTAAATACGTATGATACTTGGATAGACACCGACTGTAGGCCTATATACGTGCAGTTGTGCCCCCATATCTCCTTAGTAATGTGGGTATGCCTTACTACGTTCGAAGATGTTTTATAAATGAGTTAATCCTCATCAGGATCGCATCAAGGCTAGTGCGTGACTGGATGCTGTGATTGCCATCCAGTGCCCCCTCCCATAACATGACAACCCACTGGTCCACCACGATTTTAATTTATAACTTCTGGTCCCTCAAAACTGCAGCACCCATGGCACCCACATTACTGGGAACCTGATCCCCATGTACACTTTGTCCTTGACCCACGCATGTCGAAACGCGGCCAAGAATTAACGTAGGTTTTTGCTTTATTTAGGTTGTGCAAGCATAGTAGGGTGGATCAAATTTTTTTGCCCTATTGATTCGATCCACCCTAGTGTGTATGGCCCACTCACCGATTTTGTTCGGTCTATGGATCTTGATGACGCTCTGCGTGTAGCTTTTGATCTCTGAAATCTCGTGAATGGTTTTGTAGGGCAGCGAGTAGATGGGGAGATTGGTCAACCGAGATGACCACAAACTGACCGAAGCTTCGGTCACCTTCTGCTTATCGTCCGGTTCAGTGTATTCTGAAATAATAGCTTCATGTATATTATAGATGTATATATTGTATGCATATATATAAGCCTTCTTAAGACAAAACTCTCTAGATCTGTTGGATTTCTATACGTTTAAGCGCCTTTGTGAGTCAGGCCCTACGTTTAAAAACCGATTGACAAAATATACCAACGTACGTATTTACAATATCTATAGGCCCTAGAGTCCTAGACGATATAAATTTATACTAAATAGGCCTACTTAGTCTACAAACTCTACATGTATAATTGTATATAATATGCCGCTGATGACAGACCCTCTTCCAAAAGACTTACTTGCTGTTCCATTGTATTAACTGAGCTCAAACTGCATGGCTTCTCTCTCAACAGATAAAATCTGTGTCCACAGAGTTAATCTACTAAAGAAATAAGCGTGTTGCAAAAATACTTTTTTTCAAATCGTGTTTCTCTACTTGTTCGCTTTTAGATCCTTTTGAATGAATCTATAAATATTCTTGTATAGAGTAGACTGATCGTAGTTAGCAGACCGAGTAGTCGAACTTTTCCGGCTTAGCGTATAAGCAGATCGTGAATTCTGGGCTAAATAGAGTAAGTTTACTAAGCAATTTACTGCAGAGGCAAGGCCGTATCCAGGATTTTTGGGTGGGATGGTGTTTACTCCACCGTGAGCAAACCCACAAGCAACCGAATCAACTGACTAAAGGGTTTTATTATTTGGAGAAGCGTCGTGCATTATGAGCTCCCATAGCGGGTCTAGACGGTCAATGCATTACGCATTGTAGTTCATGCATTATTTCATTTTTACATTATTTCCTTTCGGGGGGTGGGGGGGGGGGTGGTGGTGTTCAAACACCGAAAGAAAACCAAAACCTAGCTACGGGCTGGTTCAGAGGTGCTGGTCGTATACACTACCGTAGAGGTACATAGTTTCGTGGTCGGTTCCTAGAGTGTTGGAGGCGACGCATCGGTATTCTCCGTAGTCTGACTGATCGATGTCGTGGATACGGAGGCTGAGGACGAGTGAGTGATCTCCCTCATCGTAAGCCTCGATGCGATGCTTTGATGAACTCGTGATGCGTCGTCCGTCTTTCTCCCAGTAGTTGACGGCGTGAGGGAAGGCCGTTATGATGCACTCGAGAATCGTCTCTCTGCCGCGCGCCTGACCCAGGCGACGATTCTGCATCTGGATCTCAGGAGCGACTGGATGCAACAGGAATACAACAGGGATACACATGCAGAGATATACAGAGATACACAGAGACATACAGATACATACGCAGAGACACAGAAATACAGTGATACAAATGGATATACACACAGATGCACAGAGATAAAATTACACTGTCAAACCAACACTGTTGATGGAGGGCGCTGAGGATTCGGTGCTTCTATATTCCATTCCATATCTGAAACATACTAAATGCCGACCATGTTCAAGCACTCTATAACGTGCAGTTTAAGATATAAAAACTTCGTTATCCCCGCTGCAGTATGCGAATTGCAGAAAGCTAACTGACGACAGGTCCACGAAGAGTTGTGGGTTGTGAAAAGAAGACTTTACTATCATGGGTCCTAAAAGAAAGACCAACAGACTGACAATAATATTATCACCCAATATAACAGCCAGATATCAGACCAGATAGAATTAGAATTTGGATCTGATAAAAAAAAGAGAAGTGTACACATACATTCGACTGTGACTCGCATCTGTCGACTAACAGACGGAGGAACTCCGTTGCTGGCCACACATTCGTAGATATCATCGCAGTAGCGAGATACATTGCGAATGATGATCATCTCGCCAGTCATGCCTATCCCTGCAAAAGAATTCAACACGTTGACTACATGTAGCCTATACAGCAGTAAAGATCTGAACAGCCTAATGAATTGGTGCTACAAGCAGTACAATTCCAATGAGCTGAAATGAAAAAGATTCGTCAAGAAGCAAATTATAGCCAACACCTTCAGTCACATAAGCCAAACTCTTTTTTTCTCTCGGCAAACTCTGTTTCTTAAATCGTTTATCAACACTGGTGTAATTTTCTGCTTTAGGATTTCCGCGTTTTACTTAGGCCTGTATATTTCGTTTAGGCTATTGAAGGACTTTTGATTTACATTTATTATACATTTTAACATTAGTAAGTAGCCTATTTGAATAATTTCGATAAGTGCCTCAAGCTTCAAGATCATGATGTTTTTGCTCAGTCTTATAAAGTGGGTATACACACAAATAGAATAGTTATTGAAGTTACGGCCGCTTTATTGTATATAGGAAATGAAGTGAGATTAAAATTAGCACAAACTCTCTCGATCCGTGTTCTTGCTGGCCGCAGGTCTTCTGTGCCACGTGACTTCCGGTTGAGGTACACCTGTGACGTTGCATATCAGGACGATCGTGTCGCCCTCTTGTACGGTGACGTCATCACTGGATAGTTCGTCTAAGATGGTTGCTGGAACTGTAAAGAAAAATAAATGAACGAGTGATTTTCCTAGAGTACAAACGCGATCAATTTAATATAATTATGTACTGGACGCTGAAGAGCAAACTTTTCTAATCCAGCTAGAAAAGGCAATTTTTAAGTGTAATTCAAGTTTAGTTTCCGATGGTATTAGAACGATTGGCCATTGTTCTATTTTTTCCTCTTAATATTATTATTTATTATTATCTACATATTTATTATTTACATTTCTCTGTTTGTTTCCGTTCATTTTCCACCATTATTCATTCGTTTCAAGAATTTATATAGCGCCCCTTCAAGAAGCACGCTGATACAAATTAGTCTTCATGAGCCTGCCAAACAACTGACGAGTCAACCCTATAGGTAACAGACGCAGGTCAATCTCCAACGACAGTCTATTCCAGACAGATGGACCGTATAAGACTTAGAAAGCACGACGTTGACAGGTCAATTTCTCTTCTGGTATAATTTTACTAGCTGGGGTACCCGGCGTTGCTCGTGAAATTACGTTGCAATTAATTTGAGGCGCTAAAATGACCGCTTTATAATGCGCCAATATTTTATGAGACGCCAACAACCTTTACATTCATTGTTCTTTTAGACCGATAATTGTTGTTTTATTTATTCTTTTTATCGTTTCGTAAACTTCTCACTGCAGTGTATATGTTACAGGCAATGTGTAAAATCAGGGATTTTGTAAAATGCCTGAAATTTTTAGGCAATTTGTAAAATCCCCAATTCACTCGGGCACTTTACACAATCCCTGAAAAAAACAGGGATTTTGTAAAATCCCTGAAATCTGAAGCTGAATATTTGACAGATTGCCTGAAACGAAATGACGAACATAACTGAACGTTGCCATCGACTGTTGCGACTCACTTTCTCTTTGAAATATTGAAGTAAGTAAGTAAGTATGGTTATTCTAATATCCAGGTTTATTATATCTATGGTTCTGCGGGCCATAAGTCAGCCTGTCTATTTAATTTTATATCAGTGATTTGTTGTCGCAGCAATTTTAATATTACCGAAATTGAATTTAAATTAAACAATTTCTGTCTATAAGAACCTCTGCTCCAGGTACTTCATCCTCAGACAACAATCCATCTCATCCAAGTACCTCAACCACATCCTCATACATCAACCAGACAGGTCTTTCCACATCAACAGAGGTAGCAGTCATCAATGGATCAGGTCTGGGTACATCGGAACAGCACAATCTCGACAACCAGCCTGTTTTGCTGGAAGATGTCATGCACAATACGGTATACCAGAGAAGGTTATAAACATCATAAAAGAAATGTATAGAGAAAGCAGGTGTGCAGTAAGAACGGAGGGGAAACTAGGAGAGTGGTTTCAGATCGTCACAGGGGTGCGTCAGGGTTGCATCTTGTCACCATTGCTATTCCTGATAACGATCGATTGGGTGATGAGACGGAGCACAAAAGATGGAGAGTGTGGACTGGAGTGGAAAGGAGCCGGAAAGCTGGCGGACTTAGACTTCGCAGACGATATAGCACTACTGGAGGAGTCTTGGGGAGGGATGAGTAAACTCACGAACAGTGTGGAGAGAGAGGCGGGTCTGGTCGGATTAAAGATCAACACCACAAAAACAAAGATTATGAAAATAGGAAAATGGATAACGACGGAGAACATCAAAGTTGGGGAGGATGTGCTGGAGGAGGTGGAGCACTTCTGCTACCTGGGAAGTGCAATTTCAAACAATGGCAGCTGTGATAAGGAGATTGGAAGCAGAATGGGAAAAGCCAATGCCACATTTGGAAGGTTGAACAACATATGGAGGAACAAAGGACTCAGTATAGTAACAAAGACAAGATTGTATAGAGCTTTGGTATTGACAACGTTGCTGTATGGGGCAGAGACATGGCCTATGACAAAAGCCAATATGAAGAAACTGGAGGCAGCACATCATCGTTGGCTGAGAAGGATATTGAAGATCACTTGGAGGGACAAGATCAGAAATGAAGAAGTAAGAAGGAGAACATCTATGGAGAAACTGGAAGACATGCTGAAGAAGATGCGTCTGCGTTGGTTGGGTCACGTACATAGATCGGAAGAGGAAAGAAATCTAAAGCAGATACTGGATTGGACGCCGACGGGATGGAAAAGGAGTCGAGGAAGACCCAGAAAGACCTGGCGAAGCACGGTTACTCAGGATTTGGAAGGCGGCGAAATGACGTGGGAGGATGCTCGGATGGCTGCGGAAGACAGGATAACGTGGAGAGGCTGTGTCGCCCGATGCGCTGCCAGCGCGAGGAAGGACTAAGTGCTAAGTAAGTAAGGCCTAAACTAAAGTGGCTTGTTTCCATAATAAACAACGATTATGTTCATTTGGGTTTCAGGCAATCTGTCAAATTTTCAGTTTCAGATTTCAGGGATTTTACAAAATCCCTGTTTTTTTCAGGGATTGTGTAAAGTGCCCGAGTGAATTGGGGATTTTACAAATTGCCTAAAAATTTCAGGCATTTTACAAAATCCCTGATTTTACACATTGCCTGTAACATATATACATGTAAGCATATATAATGAATATTGATTTTGTTTCGTCGAGATTTGACGCTGCTCGTTTCACGCCTTTCCACTATATTCCATTATCCCTAAACCAACTGAATAAATTCGGTTGCCATTCCAACGAAAACGGAACGGTCGTAGAGTCTTTCGTCGTCGCCTCGATCTCGTTGCCATAGCAACGGGTGCTTATCTCCGGGTTTGAACCCTGGCCGACGATCGCCCGTTGTGACGTGTACATGATTATTACGCGCTGTATTGTTGTCATCTTGCGCTGATAGATAATCGAATCTGGAGCGCTGTCCTACGGTTTGGAGAGCAACAGGAACGGGAAAAGTTGCACCTAGTACGATAAGAAAGTATCGAGATATGAATCGCGCTAAGGGAATGTGTGTTGATCGTGAAATTCACTTGCTTATTCCCTCATATAGGCTAATTAAGTGTGACGTGTACGCGATTATTACGCGCTGTATTGTTGTCATCTTCGCGCTGCAAACAAAGAACAGCAATGGACTTGCATACATAATTATGAACAAATTTTGAAAAAAAAATAATGTAATGCTATGTGACGAAAACTTTGACGAAACTACATCTCTCGATATAAATTGCTAGCGTACCCGGCCACGCATTGCTGTGGCTGAAAAGAGCATCCAACCATCCCTCCATACCTCCCCTTCCCATCCCCCATGAAAAGAATCGGTCAAGGACTTTCCCAGATCCTTGGTCCCGAAACAAACGCAGTTACGTTTTTCTTTATATAGATTATAGCCTCGGTAGAAAAATTATAACTGGTCAAAAATTTGTCAATAATTGTGGGTTGTAGCGTCTAACGTAGGTGAAGAGTGCGGCCAGTTCACGAAATCTAAATGTTTGCTCTCTGCTGGTCAATATCATTGGGTATGTAGGCTCATGTGCGGAGTTTATCAGGGGCTAGAGGGGCTAAGCAACCCCCAAGAAGGCCCAGATTCAGCTTTTTTACTATGAAAATTGTATCTTTTTCCGGGCTTAGCCCCCCAAGAAGACATTAGCCTCCCCCCAAGAACGGAAACCAAACTCCGCCCATGTATAGACTACATGATAGAGTCTTACTTGTATCACTGAGAGCACGGATTCGAGTTTCTCTCAAGGCAATTACAATTATCACGCTGTGACTGGTAAGGAACATGCTGCAGGCTTGACGAAGACAAAATCATTTACTTCCATGCATAATCATAGCGTGCTAGTATCGTTAACATGCTGTGCTGCCACTGCATTGCCATAATAGCCTACTTTATTTTTACCTTATACCTTGCCTCACCTGAACTCGTTTCTCCTCGCTTGCAGGGGCGGATCCAGGGGGCCAATCCGGCCATGGCTCCCCATTTAGAAATCCCCATGTATCGTAGCCCCCCCCATTCGGTTTGAACAAAAAGGGCATCAACTTTTTAGGGTGGGAAATTGGTATCTGTTTCTGACTTTTCGATCGGATGACTAAAACAAAGGTCGTAGGAACAAGCCCGTGCACTGCGCTTGGCTTTCGACTGGCGCTTTAGAAGTTTGGAGATTACTATTATCATATATCGTTCCATGTTGTATGTAAGCTAATTTAATCAGTGCACGACGATTGTCGTACAGCGACGCAGGTAGGACAGCTGCAAATTGGCGCGCGGCGTCTGGACAGGTGATTGACTGGACAGTGCGTGATGTCTAGACGAGCGTACGTTGAGTGTACAAGGAGGGAGTGGAAGTGAAGAAGGAGTGTTGCGTGTTGAGAGCCGTTGAGATAGGCTGTAATAGTTGTTGTTGAGTTGCGATAGAGTAGACTGATGAAGGTAGTAGTAGTGTAGTTGTTATGATAACGGAAGTGTAGTCATTGTTGTGTTGTTGCTGATCGTTTTACTTTACATCGGATTTTGGAGTATAATAAGAAGACTTAAACACGTCGTCGTTGTTGGTTACAAAACAGTGAAAGTCTGTAGATTCTTTACCTAGCCATTTAGCTAATGAAACAGTTATCTAGGGATAGGCCTATGCTACCACGAACTTATACGAAGAAGCTTCCGAAGAGACTGATAGGAGGAGGTGATCACAAGGAGGATATCACATTTGGTGGCAGCGGTGGGATAACGATCCAAGTTGCAGGAGAACGATCCTAGTTACGAACGGCGGGTCTACGTGCCAAGTTACGAACGGAGGGATTCTATCCAATCAACAGACGTTGTGGAGGAACGGACGCTGTGAATTTATCAAGGAGCCGAGCACACGGGAGAAGCAACGATACATCGAGCATCCGTACGTCAGTGAGAAACGACAACACAACGACTACAAGGTAGAAAAACTTGCTTGTCTATTGAAGTGTGCATAAAGAATTGAAGTCAGTCAATTGCGAACATTTGAAGAGTAGCCTACTATTTTATCAAGCATCTGTAAAGTAAAGAAGTAAGATGGAGAAACTTACGGAGCAAAAGCAAGCAGCTATTAAAAAGATGTCTTCGGAGAGACTAGTAAAATTATTAATTGAAGCAGGCGTAGACGCAGAAGAAGTTGAACAGATGTCGAGGGAACATTTGATGAGAACTTTGGCTGAGATTTGGGCAAAGGAAGAAGTTGAAGAAGAAGGTGTTGTTGGAGGCGCTAAAGAAAAGCCGGTTGAGAAACCTCAGGCACCGATGTCCATGGAGGCGTTGCTACAATTCATGATGATGAGTAGACAAGAGGAAAAAGAGAAAGAAGAGCAGCGTAGACGAGAAGAGAGAGAATTACGACAACAAGAGATAGATATGCAGAGGCAGCAGTTCCAGATACAATTAGAACAAATGAGAATAGATCGTGACGAATCAGAACGAAGAAGGATGGAGTTAATGATAGAATATGAAAAAGCAAGGAGAAGCGATGAAGAAATACGGAGACAGCAGATCGAAGACAAAAAAGCTCGTGAGGAAGAAAAGGAAAAGATGCGTTTACAAGAACTGCAAAGAGCCGAAGAGATTCGACAGGAAGAATTCCAAGCCGAAAAAGACAATTTGGAAAAAGCAGAAAGAGAAAGAGAAGAACAGATGCAATTGGAACAAAAGAAACTTGCTATCAAGGAGGCTCAACTCCAAGAAATGGCTAATGAAAAGGAGGAACGCAGAAAGCAGTTAGACTTGTTGCAGCAAAAGATAGAACAGGAGGAGCTGCGCAGGGTAGAAGATCAAACTCGACTGACGAAGAAAGACGAAGACGATAGAAAATGTCGTGAAGAATCAGAACAAAATAGGCTCAGAGAAAGTGAGACAATGGTGTCAAAGATTAAGAAGATAGGTGATGCAATGAAACATGTGTTACCGAAGATGCCGAATGATATGATGGAAGTGCCATTATATTTTGAAACAGTTGAAAATGCATTCAATAGCTTCGCTGTGGAAAAGCAGTACTGGGTGAAATTGTTGTTGCCATTGATGACCCCGAGAGCGCGAACGGTATTGAATCGATTGTCATTTGAGAATTTAGATAAATACGATGCAGTGAAAGAGCATTTGTTGAAGGAATTCAAGTTAACAGCTCGTGAGTACAGGTCAAGGTTTGCAGAGGCCAAGAAGACAGCCGAAGAAACCTATACGATGTTCACGGCTAGGCTGAAGAACCTGTTGAATTATTATGTCCGAAGTAGACGAGTGGACAAAGACTACGAGAAGCTGTTTGATTTGTTAGTGGCGGACAAGCTGAAAGAATGTTTACCACCAGGTCCACTACAGTTTGTCTTAGCAAAAGAGGGCACAGAATGCTTGGAAGCCAGTGACGTGGCAGACCTCGCAGACATACATGTAAACAATCGGATTGGTGTGATGTTTCAAGAAAAGCCGAAATATGAGTCATGGGACAATAATCCAAAGCAAACCAAGTGGGACAGCAATAAAAAAGAAACTGGAAGCCAAGCCAAAAGTAATGATGTAAGGAAAGATAATTTCTCGGGAAAGCAGTGGTCGCAAGATAAACAGCAGTCAACGTGGGACAGACAAGCCTACAATCGAACTCCGCCGCTGGGACGCCCAACAGAAAGTAATGCATCATACACGCCGTACAACAAGTGGGAGAACAATGAGCAAAGAAGTTTTATAAAGAAACGTTGCCACAACTGTCTGTCCGACAAACACCTAATAAAACACTGCCAAGCACCAGGAGCGGCAAATCTGAGAAAGAGCTTTAGTAGGAGTGCAGAGAATTTGAGAGTAAACCAGATCCAAGTGATAAATGCACCTCCTGGTTGGGAAGAACAATACAACCGAGAAACGGAAGTGAAGTCGGTGATGAAATGTACACCACGGCTTATAATAAAAAGCAAAGAGGAGTGTCAACGCATAAAGAAGATATCGTTGCAGCATGTAAATGTGGAGATACGTGGGACTGATGGGCAGCCGGTGCAAGTCGAGGCGTTGATTGACTCGGGGACCGAGATACCAGTAATCAACGAGGAACTACTGAAAGGAACGACAGTAGAAGAAATCGGCAGAGTTCATTTGCAATGTGTAGCTGGAGAGCCGATTCCAGCTAAGTTGGTGAAAATCGAAGTGCGGATGAGCAGCCGTAACGAAGGAGCAGCTACAGAGGACGGGACAATAAATATCGCGCCATATTTAACTTTAGTGTGTGCCAGCATTCCAGCGGATCTGTGCAAAGAAAATAGGGAAAAGTTCTTGCTACATCCGGAGATAATTGCAGAATTGAAAGAGATTCCACCAGTGAGTGTATTGCAAGGGGAACTACAAGCGAATGTGACTACAAGAGCACAAAGTCGGAGAGCAGAAGTCGAAGGCGGAGAAGATGAAATGATAAACGAAAGTTCGCAAGAAGATGACACGGACAGCGAAGATGAACTCAGCATTCAAGATGACGAAGGAATAACACCCGAGAACAATGAAAATGAAGAAGTGATGGCTGCATGTGAACGAAATGATAGTGAAGATTCGGGGAGCGATGTGGAAATTGGTACGAGCATGAGAGAAATGTTTACGGAGAATACGAATGATGAAAAACAGGTGGAAAATGCAAAGAAATTGGAGAAACAAAAACAGTATGCCGGCCAATATAACAAGAAAGCAAAATATAAAGAATTCAAACCAGGAGAAAACGTCAACGTACTATATCCAACGTCAACCAACAAATTGATCTCACGATGGCATGGTCCATGTACAGTGCTACAAAGAAGATCCAAGTATTCGTATCTGGTGGACATGAATGAAAACGGCCGACGAATCGTCCATGCCAACAAAATGAGGAAGTTCATCGCAAGAACATTATCGTGTGGTCTCATCGTGGCAGAGGACGACGAATTCGGATCAGTGGTAGAACTACCATTGAAAGAAGACCATGCAGAGACGACACAGAAATCGCTGCAATTGGACTATGAACAGATCGGACATCTTACGTGCGAGCAACAGAAACAGCTACTGGATGTACTGAACCGTTATGCAGACAGATTTTCGGACAAACCTGGATTATGTACATTGGTAGAACACGAAGTGGTGCTGAGACCGGACTTTCGAGAGAAAGAGTTCATGGCTTATCGAATACCGCTGATATACCGCGCAGAAGTGGACAAACAAATACAAGAGATGCTGAAAGCAAACATCATTCAACCGTCGTCGAGCAGAATGGCAAGTCCGCTGGTCATCGTCAAGAAGAAGGACGGATCCTTGAGACTCGCGTGCGACTACAGGTATGTGAATTCATATACTGAAAACTGTCGATATCCCATGCCGATCGTCAACGACGTGCTGAGCAAAGTCGGGAAATCCAAGTTCATTTCCGTTTTGGACTGTCGCAGTGCTTACTGGACTTGTCCTGTGAAGAAATCCGACCAATGGAAAACCGCATTCGTTACCCATAATGGACTGTACGAATTTACACGTGTCCCTTTTGGCATGATTAACTCTGGACGGACTTTTGTAAAAGCAATAAACATGATTTTGCAACCGATTAATGCATTTACTGAACCCTATGTTGATGACATTGCAGTACATTCTGATGATTGGAACATTCATTTGAAACATTTAGAATTGTTTTTGAAACAAATAAGACTGCATAATGTAACCTTGAACTTGAAGAAATGTGTGTTTGGTAAGAGTGAGGTGAAATTCATCGGTCACCTCATAGGATCAGGGAAGAAGATGATGAATCCAGATAGGATTGACAATTTGATTAATTTAAAAAACCCTGAAACGAAGAAGCAAGTGAAGCAAGTGTTAGGATTTTTTGGTTTCTACAGACAATTTATTTGTAATTTTGCTGAAATTGCTAACCATTAACAGATTTAACTAGCAAGCAGACACCTGAGAACATTGTTTGGACTGAGGACCACCAGAAATCTTTTGATTCTCTTAAAGAAATTGTTTTATCAAATGTGATTTTATACATGTTCGAGGTTGGCAAACCATTTAATTTGTACTGTGATAGAAGTGATTTTGCTGTGGGGGCTGTGCTGTCACAAGTGGACGATGAGGGGATAGAACGTCCCGTTTCATTTATCAGTCAGAAGCTGACAGATACCCAGAGGAGATGGGCGACGATTGAGAAGGAAGCCTATACAATCATATGGGCTTTAAACAAATTGAAAGAAATTATTATTGGTTCCAAGATTAATGTGTTCACTGACCATAATCCTTTAGTTTATTTGACTGAGTCAATGTCGAAGTCTGCTAAGTTAGTCCGATGGTCTTTATCATTGCAAAATTTTGACATTCTGTTGAACTATAAGAAGGGAAAGCTGAATGTAGTAGCGGACTGCTTATCGAGATTGTAGTATAAGATATTTTGTGATTGCATTTAGTATAGGAATTGTTTGTATTTAGTTTAAGCATTATACGTTCGCTAATTTTTAAGATTAATTAGCTCTCTTCAAAAGAAAGGAAGGAGGTAATGTAAGCTAATTTAATCAGTGCACGACGATTGTCGTACAGCGACGCAGGTAGGACAGCTGCAAATTGGCGCGC
>OX243815.1:38865664-38900664 GCA_945859605.1 Lumbricus rubellus | reverse complement strand
CTAATATTTGCCGGAATCGCGCTCTCGGCGCTGTGTTGACAAAATCCCTCGCATTACAATACATCATTTGCCGCTGCTGCTGCTGCTGCTGCAGTATACATATACATGTAGCAGCACGGCTTACATTATTGATAAGTCCATTATAGAGATTAGAGAGTTGGAATTAATGACCACGCTCCAAAGCATAGCTCGTCAATGCTTGAACGACAAACTAGATATACTTCGGCCGTCAGTAGGGGCTTTAGCTGTCTAAACAAGCCGCCGCCGCTACCGCAGCCGCCCGAGGCGACGGCGATGGGGAAAAAACGTAGCGCTGCATAATCTAATACGATATGTTATTCAATTTTGATGTATAAGTCTTGTGACCAAATTGTGTCAAATTTTTTTCGCCGAGAATGAACTTTATATTTTATGAGGTCGCATATGAATAATTACGTCGTCGAGAGTTTTGATCTGCGGAATTATTTAGCGCAAGCAGTAAAAAAAAGAATTCTAGGGCAATCACGACAAAGACGTCGCTGGACTGGATAGTGGAGACTGGGGTCAGATAGTGAGTTCAGAGTCCAAGGAGGCAAGGTCAGGATGAGACCACTCCCGATTTAGAGTGTATGAACCAGGGCCCGGAGTTTTAAAGAACCTCAGTACTTAGGCCCTAAATCTGTGCGTGGTGGACCAGTGGGTTGTCAGAAGAGGCAATTAGACCTGGGAGTCGACCCCAATAAGTCGACCCCAGTCGACTTGGTCATCCCAAGTCGGGTCGGGTCGTTTCTGCTCACCGCAACTGACCCCAAGTCAAATTTTGTAGAGAGAAGTCACTTGAAGTTGTTTCTACCCCAAGTCGACTTAAACCGACTTGAGACACAAACATAGTTAAATTTGTCACAGAAAACCAATGATCATGAGTCCAGAACAACATTTAAGCAGCTTTTGTATTGAGTTTACAAGAATGAGTGAGGCCTTTGCTAAACATAGACTTAGCCTACTGACTATTTTACCGTAATAGGCTATCGTGCAGACTGCCGTCTGCCGATCTATTCATAATATTTCATATAGATAATTATTATTCTATATGCTAAATTAATATGGTGAAACAAAATGTTACTAAAATATTGGCAAGTGTGCTTATCAAGACATGAACATGATAATGAGCAAATCAGTGAACTTCAAGTGGTCAGTGAATTGGGCGCAAAGAAAGCTGGATCTACAAGGCCTAGTAATAAATCGTTCGTTTGGTGCTACTTTGGTACGCTGCATCTGCAGATGTCTGCAGACGGAGAAACAAAAACTATTCAAACTGAAACACAAACAGCCTGAAATTGTCTTAATAAAACTTTAACAAATTCATGTATTATTGTATCAAATAAGTGTTGAGGCCTCATTACCATTACTCGTTCAATCTCATGAGTAGGCCTATAATTTTTTTATTTAAAGCTAGCTGAACCCGGCCACGCGTTGCTGTGGCTGAATAGAGCATCCAACCACCCGTCCCTACCTCCATTCGACCTCCCCTTCCCCTCAACATCCCCCTTCCTCGCCCAATCCCCCTCTCCACCCCCTCCCCTCCTCCCCTCCCTCTCCCTCCCGTCCCTCCCCACTTCTCTTCACGCTCCCCTCCCCCTTCTCCTCCTCTTCCCACCCCTCCCCGTCCAATCCCCTCAACTCCCCTCTACCTCATCCCGTCCCTTTCCCCTTCCTTTCCATTCCACCTCCCCTGCACCCTACCCTCCTCCCCTTCCCAGTCCCAATCCCTCCGTCCCTTCCTCTGCCTCTCTGCATCCCTCCCTCGTCCATCCCTCCCCTCCCCTCCGCTCCCTCGCCTCCCTCTTCGTCCCGCTCCCTCCCCCTCCTTTCCTCCCCCACGCCGTGTCTCCCCGACATCGACGCGAAAAGGCGAACGCAACAGGGCCGCTATTGAATGTGTTGAATATCTATATGGGTCTAAATAAAAATGTAACTGCGTACGCACGAATCTTTCGGACCAAGGATCTCGGAAATTTAAAAATTGCCGTTCGAATAGGCGCGGGTTTGCATAGGCACTAATGCTTTTTTGCTAAAATTTTGAGAAAAAACACTTTCACTTCGATTCGACCGATTCCGAGTTCAAATTCAACCCGTCAATAATTATGCATGCCTTGACCCAATTCGGGCTCGTTTGAAAACGTTGGTTCCGCAAGACTTGTAGGCCTATAGCGCATTTTGAACTCGGAATCGGTCGAATCGAAGTGAAAGTTGTTTTTTTTGTAAAAGATTTTAGGAAAAAAACCATTCATAGAACATTCACGTATTCGAATGGAACGTTTTGCTGCACATTTGAAAAGAATCGGTCCAGGCCTTTCCAAGATCCTTTATAGGCCTAAGGAAGATTCGTGCGAACGCCGTTACATTTTTATTTATATAGATGAATGCCTGTCAGGAAAAATTGGCTTGACTTCTTGCATTAGTAGCCGTACGTAGACCTAGGCTATAGTGGTTATTACCATGTCAGAAGTCGACTTCAAGTCGGAAGTCGGTTGTTTTTCTGCCAAGTCGGGTCAGGTCGTTTTGACTCCAAGAAGTCGACTTTAAGTCGACCTCAAGTCACTTTAGGGTCAAGTGGGGTCAGATTAGCTGACCAAAGTCACTCCCAGGTCTAGAGGCAATTGGAGGGTAATTAAAACACCCGAGGGCTGCATTAGCCTCTATGCGGCCGTGGATGAGACGATGGAAGGCTATAATTTGAATATCACCATATAAGCACCGTTATCATACATAGTATAATTTATGTCGTTTTGATACAGGGGTTATTTTAAGGAAATTTCTCAACTGCACATAATTATCAGAATAGCATCCTACATCGGGTAGATTGGTCATTATTGAGACTAAGGCCTTATTATTAATATTATTATTATTATTATTATTATTATTATTATGCGGTAGTCATTGTTCTAAATGATGATAAAAGTTATTAGCTCTCCTCTGGGTCTGACTCGGCTAAAGTGCCTCTAAAGGCCACCGAGTTGAAGCGCTGGACAGTAATAGAGAGGCGTTGCAGCAAAAAACAGGTCTCTCTCATATCACCAGACGACAATGTTAGGATGCGGCCTAAATCAGACAAAAAGTCGAGGCCAATACTGCAAATGGGACCTAAAGTCTCAAAGGCTAAAGGAATGAAAAAGTGAGTGTTTACAAGAGAGACGTATTTAGTGTTTTTCCTTTCCGTAGCAATCTCGGCTGCCGTATGGGGAAGGGATGCCCCCCTCCCCATCAGAAATGTTTTGTCATTTTTATTATTATTATTATTATTATTATTATTATTATTATTATTGTTATTATTATTATTATTATTATTATTTTATTAATATTATTTGTTTAAATGGGAAAAAAATCCACAAAGTTGAATACCAATAAACGTATTGCATTTAGAAATAATATGTCAGAGACTCTAAATTAAATCACCAATGAGGTTAGTCCATAACGTGGTATTATTATTATTATTATTATTATTATTATTATTATTATTATTATTATTATTATTATTATTATTATTATTATTATTATTCCTCCTCTTCCTCTTCCTCCTCCTCCTCCTGCTCCTTCTCCTCCTCCTTCTCCTTATTATTATTATTAATTTATTATTGTTATTATGTTATTATTAATAATATTATTATCATTATCATGTTAATGTAACTGGCTAAGTTTATAAACCTACTTCTCCAAAGAGCAGTGTCTAATCTAGTTACCATCCGATGGGGGGAGAGAGAATCAGATTTCTGGGGGACAATAGAGTGTCCGAAAAACTCTCGTGAGCCGAGACTGGAAGGGGGAGAAGTATGGGGAAGGGATGCCCCCCTCCCCATCAGAAATGTTTTGAATTTCCACATTGCAATGGTACCATTTTAAGGTGTCATTTTAATCAATTACATGTACTTTTTCAGAGCCTCATCAGAAACTTTTTGAATTTCCACATTGCAATGGTACCATTTTAAGGTATCATCTTAACAAAATAGCTGTACTTTTTCAGAGTCTCATCAGAAACTTTTTGAATTTCCATATTGCAATGGTAGCATTTTAAGGTATCATCTTAACAAAACACCGCTACTTTTTCAGAGTCTCATCAGAAACTTTTTGAATTTCCATATTGCAATGGCAGCATTTTAAGGTGTCGTTTTAATAAAATACCTGTAATTTTTCAGAGCCTCATCAGAAACGTTTTGAATTTCCACATTGCAATGGTACCATTTTAAGGTATCATCTTAACAAAAATAGCTGTACTTTTTCAGAGTCTCATCAGAAACTTTTTGAATTTCCATATTGCAATGGTAGCATTTTAAAAAAGGTGTCATTTTTAATAAATTACCTGTACTTTTTCAGAGTCTCATCAGAAACTTTTTGAATTTCCACATTGCACTGGTAGCATTTTAAGGTATCATCTTAACAAAACACCGCTACTTTTTCAGAGTCTCATCAGAAACTTTTTGAATTTCCATATTGCAATGGCAGCATTTTAAGGTGTCGTTTTAATAAAATACCTGTAATTTTTCAGAGCCTCATCAGAAACGTTTTGAATTTCCACATTGCAATGGCAGCATTTTATGGTGTCATTTTAACAAAATACCTGTACTTTTTCAGAGCCTCATCAGAAACTTTTTGAATTTCCACATTGCATGGTAACATTTTATGGCGTCATCTTAACAAAATACCTGAACTCAGTGGCGTAGCAATAGGTCGTGCAGCCTGTGCAGTGCACAAGGGCCCCGGCTGTAGAGGGGCCCCCGCAGTCACAGTCAATTTTTACTTTAAGAACATTCAGAATGCATTCAAATGATCAAATCCACATTTTACAACAAACATGAGTTACAATAAGTTAAATTTAAAATTTAATTTCGAGTGTGAGCTAGGCCTATGCAAAAATAGTCTATCGCAAAAGCCAGGCACTTTTCACAGCCTCATTGTTTGAAGTCTTGGGGTTCAAGCATTAAAGGGGCCCTCCAAGAAAGCCCTGCACAAGGGCCACCAAAAACCTTGCTACGCCACTGCCTGAACTTTTTCAGAACCACATCAGAAACTTGTTGAATTTCCACATTGCAATGGTAGCATTTTAAGATGTCATTTTAACAAAATACCTGTACTTTTCAGAGCCTCATCAGAAACTTTTTGAATTTACACAATGCACTGGTAGCATTTTAAGGTGTCACCTTAACAAAATACCTGTACTTTTTCAGAATCTCATTAGAAACGTTTTGAATTTCCACATTGCAATGGTAGCATTTAAGGATTGTGACATTTGTGTGTAAAAAAGTAACTGCACAAAACCTGATTTTCAACTGCACAAATTCGTTTTCCAACTACACACTTTGTGTCCAGCTGCACGTTAAAATAACCCCTGTTTTGATATTTGAATTACAAGTTGTTTTCAATTGAATTATAGTACTGTGCTGAGCTTTGCTCATGGGCGGAGTTTGGTTTCCGTTCTTGGGGGATAACCCCGAGTCTGAGCCTTCTTAGGGGGAGAAGGGCTAACCCCGAAAAAGGATACCACTTTCATGGTAAAAAAGTTGAATATGGGCCTTCTTGGGGGTGGGGGGCTTAGCCCCCCTAGCTCCTGATAAACTCCGCCCATTTCTTTGCTATTGTCAACAGTACAACATTACTGACCAGTTTGCTCGTACCTCCATCGTAGGCTACATCGTGCTTCTTCTCACCCTTGAACTGCACGGTCCCTATAGATCACTTTCTGGCACAGTCTATACGATAACTTGGAAAATGTTCTTTTCGCCGTGTTGAAGTCAAGAGAGCATCTGAGTAGTTTCCTTGAAGACGCGCTTTATAAATGCCTAAATAAATACTTTATTGATGATTTAAATTAATATCATATTCTATCGTATCATAATAATCTTCGATGCTTGAAACAAACCTCTACTTCACTCTCCGCCTTCCTGCCTCTGCCTCTCATCTTTCCTCCCTCCCATTTTCCTCCCCTCCACCTCTCCATCCCTGTCATTATTATACGCTTTGTCTCCGACTCCTATCGTTTCAAAGATCCCCCTTAATCCACCCTTCAATCATAAATGTACCTTTCCCAATTCAAAAAAGGACAACCCGCACGGACGTCGGAGACGGCATTTAGGTCGAACTGACCCCAATTTGGAGGCGTCCATTGGGGGATCTGATTAGCTAAATATGCGCTACAAAATTAGTCTGGGTAAATCTCGTCTGATTAGACTGGTTCACTGCTGCAGCAGTGGGAAAATTTTGGACCGTTGAGTCGTGATTCGATTTTGACGTTGAAGGGAGATCAGCGTGGAGGATTTAAAAACGGAAGCATTGGCTTTTAGTGAATGGAAATGGAAAATTCATCATCTTGACGACAGATATTTGGTGGCGATGGTTACGAATAGATGATCCTCATTGTTCTCGGTCATTTTTCGAATGTTTTGCTGCCCTTAGTTTTGTAGTCAGTCCAGTTGATGTGATGTCCATGTATAGCTTCAAACTGCGTGACTATACAGGGTGGGCCAATAGGAATGCAACAACTTTGACGCCTTATAACTTAAACAATTTTTATCCGAACACTGTGATCAATATACTAGATTGAAGATAATTATCCATTCTACTACTGTGCCAAATCTTGCGCTGATATACGGCACCATTTAAATAAAAATTTCGGTGCGGCGCACACCTCTCAATTTGAATGTAAATAATGAACATCATGGCGCCGCTCACGGGAGAGGATAGGATTTTAATCAGAATCTTAAGAGTAGAAAAAGAATACAATGCACATCAGATGTTGATAGAATTCCCTTCTAGAAAATGGAATAAATATGCTCTACATCGATTGATTAAACAAATTGATGCCACGGGAACGTCTAACAGCCGCAACTGTGGTCGCAAACGTTCTCCCGCCGGCGCATCGTTCACGTCATACGGTTACCTAGGCCTATCTGAACGCTAACGTACCAGAGTTTATTGAACCGGAGAACTGGCCACCGAACAGCCCAGATTTAAACCCGGTTGACTATTCAATCTGGGGTTGTCTTCAGCATGAACCGATACGTGACGTTGAACATTTGAAAAAATTGATTGTTTACTGCTGGGCTGAAATAACCCAAGCACTCAGTCATCGATCAGTGCTCGTCTCGTGCCCATGCTGTCATTAAAGCACGTGGTGGACATATTGAGTATTTGTTTGACTGATGATAAATTCACTCAAGATATGAATTGTTATTAATTGTTAGAACTAGTGATTGCTTAGAATTGAGTCAATGACACATTCAGTTTAAGACTTTTGTTTTTTTTTTCTTGCAGTTTTATGGCAAAAAGGGGACATCGAACATTAATAGCATTATCTCAAAAATTCGTATTAGTATCTCTTAGATATTTTGTAGAATGATAATATGGGTAATTATGTTCAATTGGATATATAGGAAAAGACGGTCAGATAAAAACTGTTAAAGTTATAAGGCGTCAAAGTTGTTGCATTCCTATTGGCCCACCCTGTAGAATTAAGTCTACTATTGCTGTTCGTTATACCTCGAAAAGAATTGCACACTATACCATCACTACGTTACATCGAAGAACTGATACATTGAAAAGACATCATGGATTTTAAATAGAAATATATATTATTATTATAAAAAAATAGATTCGCATTTAATTAAATTTATGTAGTATGCCTAATTACCTATACATGTAGAGTGGCGATATTATCACAACAGTCTAAGAATTATTATATTACAATCGCTTATCCGCGGCTTTGCTTTCAGATTATTTCCTTCTTTGTAACTATTCAACCAATTAGCGAAGATCGTAGACTTCTCCGCAATAATACTACAGTCCACTTTCTCCACACTTAAAGATTGACGACGAAGATGGAAAACTGGTCAAATCAAATCAAATCAAATCAAATCAAAACTCGTTTATTCAAAGAGATCAATGCAAAAAAACACTCAAATAAATCAGAGGAAATAATATAATACAGCACATAAGAATTGAGCAGCTAAAATGTCAGCAACAACCGAAGTAGATCAGCGCCAATACATAAGACTTCGCTGCAGCCTTCAATACTCCATCGACATGAGAACGCGACCTACTCTTCACGTATCTGCAGTACTTAAACTCGACCGTGTACATAATTATAGCATTCGACTTAGTTTGGCCAATTTAGCATTTGTAAATAGGCTACATAACTAAATTGGAACCGCAAATCCGAATCATCCGAAAACCCAGTATGCCAATTTTCAATGTCCATCGCTACGACGCAAAATTGACAGTCCTATAAGAAATGGAGCTTTGCAGAAACCGAAAGTGCGAGTTCACTACCGACAGTAAGGCATTTGTAGGCCCTATAGGCCCCATACTGAGAAACCGAAGAGTGTGAGTTTTCTACCTGAAACTCTACTCGAAGACTAAAAATGGTCACCACATTGCCAGAAACCGACAAAAGTCCTTAGAAAAAGAGTAGAAACCATCACAGACACAGCATAAGATAGGCCTGCTTAGAATCATACGAAATACAAAAATCAAAGCGTTACTAAAGTATGGAATTTCTGACTACATACCACTTCGTAACAGACACTTTTATTTCTCAGGACCTAAGACCAATATTTATTTCTCAGGACCTAAGACCAATTTTTATCTCTCAGGACCTAAGACCAATTTTTATTTCTCAGGACCTCAGACCAAAGCAGCCGGTCGTCTATCCGGAGACAACATCCTCTCTGCAGGCTTCCGGTGACGAGACTTCCGGTCTCGTGACTTCCGCTTTAGGCGACGTCTAGTGACAAAGCGCCTGAACACCACGAGAATGAACGACGGTAGGGGGCGCTTCATTAGCAGACAGGTCAAGCAGGGCGCTATATAAATGTATGGAAGCAGTAAATTAATATCTAAGGAAGACAACTAAACTTCTGTCACTTTTATTTGAAATTACCTTATTTATTGTAGAATTAGAATTGTACATAATTAATTTGAGGTTACGTGAATTTATGAATGAAAATGATTGGTTAAATTATAATTATTGAAGGAGTTAGTAAAAACTCTGCCACCGCTTGCACCTTGGTAGTGCCAGTCCCAAACGTGGATAAAGGAGGAGGGAGACGCTAATGATCTTTGTTATCACACAGTAAACTTAAGTAATCAACCTAAAGCTATAGTGATATGATAAAAATTACAATTATACTACATTTGTTTTACAATTCTTTGCCAAATCGTTTTGTCTATTTCTTCGATGCTTTCTGCTTATTATTTAGTTGAAATATATTTTAAAAATAGAAGAGGAATAGGGATCAAACACAATATACTTATAGAGGCGCCATAGATAAAGTCTTTTTAAGAAATACATCAATGCATAATACTCAGCAGATGATGACGATCATGATGATCATGATGATCATGGTATGATGATGATGATGATGATGATGATGACGGTGATGATGATGGTGGTGGTGATGGTGATGATGACGATTACGGTGATGATGATGGTGGTGGTGATGGTGGTGGTGATGATGATGATGATGATGACGACGGCGATGATAATGATGATGACGATGGTGGTGGTGGTGATGATGATGATGATGATGATGATGATGATGGTGATTATGGTGGTGGTGTCAATGATGATGAAGATGACGATGCGTGATTATGATGCTCATGATGATGATAATATTGAGTGAGTTGGAACTGCAATTTATGCAGTTGTATCACGTTCCGTAAAATCTAGTTACAGTAACTTAGTCAGCAGCTACGTCGGCCTGTCGCTGTCTCTCTCATCAGTCTGTATATGTAGCCTACATGTATGTCTATATGTCTCTCTGTGTGTCTCTCTGTTTTATATGCGTACAGACGGTACAGTAGGCCTTCGTATTCACAGTTCATAAATGTGCAGGCTACAGTCGTGCACTGTGTACGTGCGAAGTCACATACGGGGAGAAGTTGACAATGGAGTATGACGTCAGGGCACTCTTTGACAGTATCAGCAGAAATCAATTCTCTTGAGTGAAGTATTTGTCTGCCAATGAGAATATCTCATTTGATGTCTATTATAGTCAGCTTCCATACACTTCTGCTGCAGCAGCTTGTGCATGTCCCGCTTCACACACAGGGCTGCTATAGTGTGAATTATTGAGCAAGTTTTCTGGCCGTGGACGTGACTCAGTCTTCGTTCAGACAAAACCATCTGGACCGACGGATGGATGGGCGATGATTTATTCGAAGAATAACGACGACGATGATGACGATGATGATGATGATGATGATGATGATGATGATGATGACGATGATGAATATGACGATAAAGATGACGATAATGAGAATAATGAAAGCGACGATAACGCAGATGGCGACGACGGTGACGATAATAAAGATGCGGCTGCTTTAATGCTGATTATGATGACGGCGACGACGGTGATGATGTTGATGATGACGATGGTGGTGATGATGATGATAATGATGCTGTTGGTGATGATGATGATGATGATGATGATGATGATGATGATGATGATGATGGTGATGATGATGATAACGATGATGATGATGATGAAGACGAAGATGATGATGATGATGATGATAATGGCCGCAAATGATAACACTGATGACAACGTCGACGACGACGATGATGATGAGAACAATGACATTCAGCGCTTAACTCCCTATATAATAGGCATTGTATGTTATTAAGGAGGCATTGATATATAGATCTACGATATAAATAACAATAACTATATATATATATATATATTTATATACATGCATAATATATATATATATATATATATATACTAGCAACGCTATTACATATATATATATATATATATATATATATACGCAAGAGCGTGTCTGCATTGTTTGGCTGGAGGCGAGACAAAGCTTTTCAAGAGCATAAAAGTCGCCGACAAGAGAGAGAGAGAAAGAGAGAGAAAGAGAGACGGCTCAAGTCGCTTGTTACAGCAGCCGCGGTGCCATTAACAGGTGTCCGTCTAAGAATCCGGTGCCATACACAACAGCATTTATATTGCGCCTTTCCATCCGTGCTGTCGACTTCCATTATAAGCTCTCTGCTCGACGTCTTTGTAAAGCATTGAGCGGATGAATAGCACAAACGGTCATTTGAGATTCGTGTAACACACTAACCGCTACATAAATGTCTCGTTCGTTCGTCTCGCAAATCTCAACCAATGATGATGACCTTTGCTGTGATAGGTCATGCGAGGTCATTTATGCGCATTATATGCATTGTTCGTGCAGCTTATCAAATCTCGTACATTTCGTCAAGTGTAGTCTATCTCGAATGTCACATTTAGAACATAATAGCACTCCATATCCAGAAGAGTGGTAAAAATTGCATCTATAATCCATGCAAGCATGTATGTGTGTTTGTGTTTGTGTGTGTGTGTGTATGTGTGCATGTGTGTGTGAGTGTGTGTGTATGTTTATGCATATTTATGCTGCGCTTGCTTGGCGGTGCTTTCATGATTTGTGCACCATCATACTTGTCTGATCTTTATCGACCTGTATCTCTGACCTCACAGCCCGTCGCGCTCTTCGCTCTTTGGCAACGGTAGAGCTTTTTGGTTCCGCGAGCTCACACTTTCAATCAGACAGCACCAAAACTCTTCGATTGTGGCATACCGAAATCTGGATTGGCCTCCCATTAGCCTTGCGATTGCTGCCTGTAGGCATGACTCTCCTACTTTCTATAAGCCGTTGAAATTCTTCTTTTAGCTGTCGCTGGGTTGAGAGCACCTCTGAGTAGGTCTCCTGAAGTGGCACCATGTAAATTCAAGGTATAAACTGATGAATGATGAATAATATTAATAATATAATAATAATAATGAATAATATAATAATGTTCAAAATTTCTTAAATTAACTCTGCATATTTAACAACTACGTCCATTGAACGCTCCTCCCTCTCCCCCCTCAAATTGAACATCCCCAATTTTTGCGTGGCTACTTATTGTACGATATTATCTGGAAACGCACGTGCATGCATGCCATGGCTACTTCTGTCTCTATTTGAAATTCATCGCGTTCCGTCGGGACTCGATAAAACCGGATCAACAGCGACGAGGATCAAAGGTTCGACCATCGACAAAGGTCCATTTGAGTTCTTACCCATGTTGCACCGGTTGGGCGTTCCGACTTCCGACCACCCCTCCCCCACCCATCCACCCACCGCATATAGAACAATGGACACGGTGCCTCTGCTGCTGCTGCTGCTGCTGCTGCTGCAGAACGCACTGCAGTATGAAGACAATGATTGATGATGGTGGTGCCACCAACAACGCAGCTGACCTCCACGTATACTCTATTATAGGTTGGTGTCGATTAGTGCAAATGGATGCGATTTATTGGCGGCGCCAGTGATGAGGGGGCGGGGTGGGTGGGGGTGGGGTGGGGTGGGGTGGGGGGAGGGGGGAGCTTTTATTTCCCTGCGCTTGTTTTGGTCCCATGTCAACAGCGAGGCGCTGAATTCTGCCCTCATCGCCAGAGTGCACTATGAATTAATCTCACGGCGGTCATCGCTATTGCCATCATTCATCATTATTGCCATCGTTATTAGCATGCGTCATCATCATTATCATCATCATCGTCGTCGTCATCGTCGTTGTCATCATCATCATCATCATCGTCGTCGTCGTCGTAATCATCATCGTCATTATCATCGTCATCATCGTCATCATTATCATCGTCATCACCATCACCATCACCATCATCATCATCATCATCATCATCATCATCATCATCATCATCATCATCATCATCATCAACGTTGTCGTCATAATCATCACACTAACAGGTGGTCATCAGCTGCTGACTAACAGCTGTACCGACGAATCAAATGAAAGAATGAATGATTGACTGGATCGATTGATAACCATTTTGGTTGATTGAAAGAAGCAATAGACTCTAATTGTTAAATAAATGACTGATTGATCCATCGATTGATTGGTCGATTGTCTGTTTTTTATTGATCGATTGAGTGGTCGATTGATTGGTCAATTTATTGGTCGATTGATTGATTCGCTGACTGCGTTATTGATGATTGACTAAGTGACTTACTAACTTACTTACTTACTCATTAGCTGACTGATTGACTGAATGACTGAGTTAGTCTTGATTATGTCATTGATGAATTGCTGACTGGCCGACTCACCCTTGTACTTACTTACTAACTGACTGAATTATTGATTGCTTTGATTCATTATTGATTGATTGATTAACTGATTGGTTGGTTGATTGACTGGTTGATTGATTGGTTGGTTGGTTGATTGACTGGTTGATTGATTGGTTGGTTGGTTGATTGATTGATTGATTGATTGATTGACTGATTGAACGATTTATGCTTACCTTATATTTTCCAAGATGTTCTATGGAGCAGGGAAGAACTGCTGTCTGACCGGCAACTACCGTCACATTCACAATCGGAACGTCGAAATTCGGCTCCATGCCTAGAACTGTCAATTGCAACAAGAAAACGTGTCATGTCATGCACCAATATGGCGTCGCTCTTAGCATATAGCTACACTATAATAAAAGTCTCAAATCTATCTACACAGCTACATGTACGTATGGCTACTTCTGACTAGCCGTGCACATGAGCAAATAATTATCGAGTCATGCCATAAGCTTAGTAGAGAACAAATAAAGACATAGGTACATTGTCTTGAAGCCTATAGTTATAATAGCTAACCGAAGATACATAATATGTTCGTAATAAAAGACAATTGATAATAACGTGCCATAAGAAATGCCATCTGTTAAGAAAGCAAATGCTAGAAATATCACCTGTAGTTTGAAAAACGCTTAGTTTATAACTTTATAGGCTAAGCAAAGTAGATCAAAATTAATAATCAATTAAAACTACATAGACCTAACAAGCATTCACTAGCTGTTAAAGAACAACTTTTGTATTAATTTATTATTTTGTATATTATTATCTATATTAATATTGAAATAATTTAGGCATTGCAGTACAATGTCGGAACTAGCACAACCGGAACATGCACTTGTAATGTAGGCCTATGCGGCTGGATATGAAATGGTGAATTCGTGAAGATAAGGATATTACGGACAATGATGTGATATGAACAATTAACATAGGCCTGCGAACTCATATTTTGAGAGTGGCTTACAGTTATACGAAGACAAGATGATAGTTTAAGGCTGCTAAAGAAATGCACGGTATGCTAAAGATAATTAATAAATTTATAAGGTAATGTAATGTAACTTGAGATGAAGTGACACCATTTTAGATAGGGTAAGGGAAGAGAGGGAAGAGACGGACATTCGGGCGAAGTGAGACAATGGAGTAAGTTAAGAGAACTTATACGACTATAATATGTCAGATGTATAAATTGGACAAACACAAAAACAGAGGTGAGGCTTTGACAATCGATCAATCAATCAAATCAATCAATTTAATCATTCAATCAATCAAATCAATCAATCAATCAATTGATCGATCAACTGATCAAATGGATCAATCGATCAATCAATCAACCAATCAATCTATCCATCCATCTATCTATCCAGTTGCTTTTTATTCCTTCAATTTAATAAATTCTGTAAATTTTATTCCTTGGCCTTGCATCTTTATTGATGTGTTTCAGAAGTAAATCATCCCATAAATATTATCAACTCCAATGCGGCCATCAAATCTCTTATCGCGCTTGGTTTTGGTTGCAGAATGTGGTTTTATTATTATTACTATTATTGTTATTGTCATTGTTATTATTATTATTATTATTATTATTATTATTATTATTATTATTATTATTATTATTATTATAAAATTATCCAAAGTAGTTCAATTCACAAAGGTATACAAGACAACGAATAGTGTATAAAGACTATGGAATCAGTTGTAGTCAATCTGATAGCTGTGGCTGCTTCACGAATGTGCCCCTGCAAGCAACAGCGTTGAATCGTTGGATGCAAACTGAAATCCGTTGGAACAGATAGCTTGACTCTTTGGGGTCTCCAGTGATTTGAGTCAGGAGACGCCCCAAAACCTTCAGAAGCTTCAATCCGTCGATGTTGATTGGTCCCATGGTCTCGAAAGCCAGTGGAACAAAGAGATAGGTGGCCATAAGATGATTGTATTTATCGACCTTCCTTTATTATTATTATTATTATTATTATTATTATTATTATTATTATTATTATTATTATTGTTATTATTATTATTTTTTTTCTTTTCTTTTTTCTTATTATAACATCATCTTTTATTTCCATTTCAAGCAGTGCAAACACAACTGGCTGTCCCTGAAAACACTGAACCGCTGTCAAAACGCTAGCATAATGTGCAACAAATGTATATGCATTAATGAGTGTATGATCAGTCGTCCTCTTATTTTTTATTATTATTATTTATTATTGATTTTTTTGCCCTGAGGTACTTCATTCCCACAGGAACTTATGGACTATTATTATTATTGTTATTATTATTATTAATTTTATTATTTATTAATAATTTTTTTGCCCTGAGGTACTTCATTCCTACAGGAACTTATGGACTATTATTATTATTATTATTTTTTTATTTTTTTATTTTTTTTTGCCCTGAGGTACTTCGTTCCCCCAGTGGCTTATAAAATATTAAAAGCAATGTGTCTGGAACGGCTAAACCTCATCCATTTCGGGCGTGGGTCTTCTAAAAGAGCCACTAAATGCTACGGCGTTGAAGCGCTGAATTGTGATAGAGAGCCTCTGAAATAGATAACTGGTCTCTCTAGGTTCACCCGTAGCTGATGTAAGGTGGCGACCCATGTCCGAAATAAAATTATTATTGTTATTATTATTATTATTATTATTATTATTATTATTATTATTATTATTATTATTATTATTATTATTATTATTATTGTTATTATTTTTGGAACAGGTGCAACCGTTTCGGAATCCCATTTGTCCGTCTAAAACAATTTGTCATCATCAATCTCCAGTTAAAAAGCAACTGCTAATGATAATAGCAGCAGCAGCAGCAGCAGCAGCAGCAGCAGCAGCAGCAGACCAAAATGGTTTGCTTCGAAAGACATTCTCACGTAACATTCGTTGTATGTGCTCTTGGATATAATAATACATCTGCTGGTCTCATACTCGACAAAATGACCGTTGTTAGGGTTTTGTATCGGATGCGATGTCATTTGCCCTTTTTAGTTAGCCTAGTTATACATAGATGTATACACGGCACGACTCTAACCTAACCTGCGCAGCATGCATGCGTGACTACAACACGCGACAGAAAAAGATTCAGAGCACGAGTTGATGCACACAGTCATCACGGCTATTAAATATAGCCTACATAACGTATCGCAATATAAATATAAATAATTATTAAGTATATATAATGCGTGAATATATATATATATATGTGCAATTGAGTGTATATATAATTATATATATTCTGCCATATATAATATCATATATATATATATATATATATATATATATATATATACATGTAGACCTTATATTCTTAAAAACATGACAACGGAATTACGGATTTGCAGAGCGTTATCGATGTCTCTAATGCACCACGGCCTGCAGCAGCAGCGGCCGTGGTGGCTCGCGTGCTGTCACAAGGGCCTTAGGCGAACTACGTTGGGCTTGCTTCGATGAATTATTGTGCGTCTCTCGTGTCGTGCTCGGCGCATGAATTGCTCGTCGCATGTTTGGTTTGCAAATTGTTGTGCGTCGCATGCTTTTTTGTTTGCAGCTCGTAACGTGGAACTCATTCATTCATGACTCTCCACCCCACCCCTTCTTTTTCCCTACTCGGTCATTGGTGTTGATGGTGGTGTGGTGGGGTGGGGTGGTGGTAGTGGCGTGGAGGTGGTTGTGGTGTTGGTGGCGGTGTGGTGATAGTGGTGGTGGCGGTTGCGGTGGCGTGGCGGTGGTGATGCGGTGGTGGTGGTCGTGGCGGTGGTGGTGGTTGTGGTGGTGGTCGTGGTGGTGGTGGTCGTGGTGGTGGTGGTCGTGGTGGTGGTGGTTGTGGTGTTGGTGGCGGTGTGGTGATTGTGGTGGTGGTGGTTGCGGTGGCATGGCGGTGGTGATGCGGTGGTGGTGGTGTAGTGGTGGTGGTCGTGGCGGTGGTGGTGTGGTGGTCGTGGTGGTGGTGGTTTTGGTGTGGTGGTGTTTGTGGTGGTGATGATGCTGGTGCTGGTGGTGGGGTGGTAATGGTGGCTGCTGTGGTGGTGTGGTGGAGGTGGTGTGGCGGTAGTGGAAGTTGACGTGGTGGAGGTGGTGGTGGTGGTTGTAGGGGTGGCGGTGGTGGTTGTAGTGGTGGTGGTGGTGGTGATGGTTGGGGTGGTGGTGGTGGTGTGCGGTCATAGGTGCACAGAGAGGCTATTAGCGTGATAGTGGGCACTATCTTACGCCATGTCGATCGCCGAAGGAAAGCGTCTTAGAAAATTTACGAAACTAAACTGAAAATGGAATGACAGTTATGGTGTCGCGTGACGTTGCTGTTTATAGTCTGTTACTCGCCGCCTCAATGCAGAAATCGGAGTTTTATAGCGCCAATCGAAGTGCCCTGCAATTCTGCACGTATTAACACGGTTATTAAACTGCATCTGATTCTGGCTTTAGCGTTAAACACGCACGACTTGGCCAGCAAACAGACGTAAGCAAGAGCAGTTCTGTGACGTATCCAGTATTATAAAGCAATAGTTTGTCACGAACTGGGCATCATAAATGAGCTTGCATGTCGATGCTAGAGTGGCTTTAAAATTAGTGGCTCGAGGTCTAATAAACACGAATATATGTGTGACAGTGTTTAACTGCCAGGAAAGTCGACTACTCAAGATTTTATTGGCACTATGCCTTTGGAAAATTATTGAGAGAAAATAGCCATACACTAAGAGAGACAGAGACAAAGACAGAGACAGAGGCAGCGACAGACAGAGAGACAGACTGAGACAAAAAGAGAGACAGGCAGAGACAGATAGATAGACAGACTGGGACAAAAAGAGAGACAGGCAGAGACAGATAGATAGACAGACTGAGACAGACACAGATAGACAGACTGAGACAGATACAGAGACACATAGAGACAAGCAGCTAGACAGACAAGACATTCATCCCGATACAGCAATCGTGTTAAACTACTGCTTTCTTCGCTCAACGGTGTGACTGTGGTTTGAAGTAGCAGTTTCTAGTGTCGCCCTCCTTATTTATCCATCTATATGACTGACGCCGCACGAAAAACCGCAGCTACAGACTTTAACCGCTTGAACTGCTTCCGGCATGAAACCGGAAGTACATTGCCGATTAATCAATCTGATCACGTGACACGGCGGCCATTATTTCCCATTAGCGGGAATTCCTTGCGAAATGTAAGAATTGCCAATAGGACAAGGCGCCTCCAGACATTATTGCTCAGAACAACTTTTGAATGCAGTTTGGATTTGATGTAAAACTGGAGATATGTTCGATTATTGCCTTTTACGTATCATACAGCAACCTAGTTAGTTATGAGATAAAACACAATGCAAAAAACACGATAAAATGCTATGAAATGTTTTGTGATTAGATAAGAAAATATGTAAAGCAATCAAGCAGAATCCGCCTAACACCTACTCTGCCTCCATCTTTCTCTATCTGTCTCTGTCTTTCTGTCTTTCTGTCTGCCTGTCTCTCTCTGGCTCTGTCTCTTTTTATTGCTCATTCATTTTCTCTCTCACTCTTTCTCTCTCTCTTTCTCATTATCTCTTTGTATCTCTCTGTAACCCTCCTAAAGCCCTACCTGCACCTCACCGTGGTAGGAGGGTGAACAGCCAAGTAGGGGATAGCCCGGTGAGGCTATGCCATCAGTGGTGAAGACTTCGATCGAAGAACCACCTAGGGCGTTACGCGAGGTGGACAGGCTCACCGGGAACCCTGAAAGTGCTGGCCAACGCAGGAGGCAGGTGTTGGAAGGACACCTCAGACCGGATGAGGCCAAAATGGCCCAACGATCTCCTTACCCTACCAGGAGAGGACTGGTCACCGCCTGGCAAGAGACCTAGAAACTCTAACAAAATGAACATGGTATGGACATGTGATCAGGATGGAGAGCGGAAGAATGCCGGCAAAAGCGCTGCACGGAGAAGTGGAGGGAACGAGGAGCAGAGGACGACCGAAGAAGAAATGGATAGACAACGTACTGGAGGACATAGAAGACAGAGGAATGGAACTGGGAAAGGCAATAAAACTCGCAAGAGACCGGCCGAAATGGAGAAGTTTTGTTAGAGCCTCATCGTCGGTGAATACCTGACGGAGGAGAAAGAAAGAAGAGATCTCTCTGCATCTCTCTGTCTTTCTGTCTTTGTCTGCCTGCCTCAGTCTCTGTATGTCAGTCTCTGTCTGCCTGTCTGTCTCTGGTCTCCTGCCCAACGGACTTGATACGATGCAGCGCTCGTGAATATGGACGTGCCCTGCGATTAGTTTAAAAGCAACGCTCTAAAAATTAAAGGTGTGCGATTAAAATAAACTACTCTGTGTCGCTTTACAGTTGACGTGTAAACCAAAACATTTGAGAATATTATATGATTTCTAAAACGTCATTTGAACCAAGACAATTTACTTTCAATTTTAGAGTTTACTTTACTCATCTGGGTTGCGAAGCTATCGAAGAAAAGCAAAACTTGAAGGTATAGACTTACCAAGTAATAAACTGTGTACGCTCGGTGCTGGTTTGGTCAAGAAGAAGATGCATCTGAAACTGTCAGCTAAATATCTAAGACGAGTTTCAAAGATAAAAAACTTCTCAAGAAAAACGAAGACACTAAGAAAACGAAAAGTGATAGATAGAGTAGGCCTATAAGAGCCAGAGTCTTCAATCAGCCATGAAATTAGAACACAGATTTATGTCAGGACCACTATAATAATAGTATAATAGCCACGAGACACGGAAGTGTGAAATGGAAAGATTACATGTATGTGCACGCACGTTTTGAAGTTTGAGAGTTCATGCTTTCTATGAAACCACCGAGAAGAAAACGTTAACATATCAACACCAAAGAGAACATGATGACCTGAAATGTAAGCATGTGATGCTATTCCCTGATTTAGAATAGGACGTGGAGATATAACAGTGTGATAAGCAAATACATTCACTTTGCAGAGTTTACGGAAAAATCCATATTGTATTATCATAGGATCAAATTCCTTCTTGAAGTGACATAGCCTGTTACAGTATGAAACCAATGAGAGGAAAAGTTAACATATCAACACCAAAGAGAACATGATGACCTGTTACTTTCAGCACGATGATAATGAAGATAAGTTTTATAGCTGTAACTGTTTTGATAATTTCGCGTTGAAATGCTTTAACACACTGCATGGATCACATAGGGCCTACGCCATATAGACCAATTATAGGGGTCACATCCCCACATTCAATTTCATATAAGCGCTTCGAAATTTTTATTTACAATCAAAGACAATTACGTGGACCGTTTTCCAAGGTGTTTGAATCATGACACATCAACCAGAAGCACACATTTCATATAGGTTACACATCTTACAGCGTTCGTGTGTTGACCTTAGAAGAGCAATAACTTACAAGAGACTGATGAGAGAATTGAGTGGTGAAGAGGTGATAAACAAAGTAGAATAAGTTACTGCTGAATAGCAGTGGTGAGAGTAGGCTCTATAGAGTCAGATTATTTTTTTAAACTGAAAAGCCGAAGTTTAGTTGTAAGCTTACATAACCAAGTAGAAATTCAGTGAACACTTAAATATAATGTGCGAGTGATTCAATGTCATGCAAATAATTAAACTGTGCAGTCGTCTACATCAGAAGCGTGTTGTGCAAGCTGAAGAAATTAACATTCCAAACCACTTAGATCTAAGGTTTAACAAGAGTTTGCAAGTTCTAGAGTTAGTCGAGGTCGACATGAACACCCAATTTAATTGAAGAAATTGCAAGCGCATGTGCTTCAAAGTGTGGACATGGTGCGGAAAGACACGACATGCAGTGCAGCGATTAGAAAACACTTTGAAATTTCAATTCGTCACAGTCCATGAGAGATGTTTATATGCGCACTTGTTATAGCGCCCCTTCAAGCTCTTTCTACTCAGAGGCGCTCTCGAATGCAGAGCGGACACTGCATCGGAGTTTCACGCCGAAGCGCTGAGCAATTGTGAGTGAAGAACTTGCCCAAGGTCCTTACGCGGCGAGGTGGATTCGAACCTCGTACCTTCCGGTTCTAAGGCAACGACGCCACCGCTACACCACCATGCCCCACGAGAGGAAGTGGGTTCGATGACATACAAATCGTTACGAATAACTAAAATCAGAGCTTGATTCCATTTTCATAGTTCACTCTCCTCTATAATGTATATAGGCTCAATATAGTGTATTGTATTTATAAATTTATATAGCGCCTCTCACAGTGCACACCAATCAGAGGCTCATAATATTATCTTCGTTTATTAGCACCAGAGTAAACAAACCACAATCAGTGACAATAGAATAATAAACATGAGAATGAAAGTTAGCCAGAAGTTATCGCCTCTAGAGTAAGCTATAAATAGGCCCATTATAGTTAGTGTCATCTCTACGATAGACTTGATAGTATAAAATAGTGCAACCTGTGATGCAGGTCACAAGAACACTGACCAGTACTATGGGAGGTAACAAACTACGGTGAACATGATTACTGTATAGATCATTGTTAGAGACCGCTTTCAACTGTTGTGAGTGATTAATTGACCCCACCTACGAGTGATTCATTGACCTTACCTATGAGCAAATAATTGATCTAGCCTATGAGTGATTAATTGACCTTACCTATGAGCAAATAATTGACCTTGCCCATGAGTGATTAATTGACCTTACCTATGAGCAAATAATTGACCTTGCCCATGAGTGATTAATTGACCTTAACGTGCCTTACCTCATAAGCGAATACACGTCCTTATCAGTTCTGATCTTATCATGCATAATAATGAATGATTGCTCGACCATAATTGACCGCATCTTATGAATGATAAAATAATAGACCCGAAATGACCTTAAATGCCTTACTACAGATCACCTGACTTTGCTGCACCTCATCTGACCCGTTTTTATACAGATTAATCCGATCTGGCTTTGCTGTGATTAATGACAAAGCCGATGCTTTTAGTGAGATGGATTGCAATGCTTTTCTTAGAACAGGTCATCAGTCGAAGTCTATCGCAAGAAGTGAATTACTATGCAGACGATTTAATTGCAATATCTTTCAGTTTATGAATAGTTGATTAGCGAAGTCGACGAGTGTATATGTAACATGGGAGGAGACAACGCTATAAGCTTAGGCTTTGATTCTTATTTTGAGGCCTTCGTTCTGCTAAGACAAATGTCATTAGTCCAGGTCAGGTCTTGGTACTGTTAAGGCCTTAGGCGACATACCTCTTTCAAGGTCTCAGCTCTGTAAAGACCTTGGTTCTGTACAGGTCTTGGTATACTGTTAAGGCCTTAGATTATACCTCTGCCAAGGTGTTGGTGCTGTTAGTCCTGTTGAGATCTTGGTACTGTCAAGGTCGTATGCTTCTGTCAAGGTCTTGGTACTGGAAAGACTTTTGTCCTATTCAGGTCTTGGTATACTGTTAAGACCTCAGCCTACCTCTGTCAATAAATACGCGTAGGTATGCCTAGCTACATTGTAGGTATTATACAGGCCTACATTGGACAAGTCCATCAGTCTAAACTGCTGAGCGCAAACGATAGATACTTCATCATTAGATAGCAACTCTCATTGATAATTAACGAACAAGACTTTACATGTACATGTATGCATTATTATACAGTATATACACACGGCGAGTCAACGCCATGACCTTCCCAAGTTCACAGGACCACACAGGGCCATTCACGCTCAAACAACTCACCATAGCGAGGACCAGTTATAGCCTAGCTAGCCTATACTCCAGTTCATGGCTAATAAAAGTTATGTAGAACCGGGAGGGGTTCAAAATAATAGATCTAATAGTTATGGTGATGATAATGGTTTTTGTAATAATAGCTTAATGGTCACTGTCATTATCATAGGAATATTTAGTCCGCATAATTTTTATAATTATTTGCTCCGCAAGAGAGAAAATCTTTTGATGTTGCTTCTCGTCAGATAAAATTTGTTTAAAAAAAATAGTTTCGGCAACAGATGCTTTTTCAGTCATGCTTAGCTATGTATGAGTGGCTTTAAAATCTGCTGTTAAATGTCGTAGTTTGTTTTTTAATGTATGCAATCGCTTTATGCAATGTAGCCTAATGGACGTGCGATTGCCAGATCCAAATGAAGATTACTTACTTACTTGCTTAGGCTTACCTAGTAATAACATTACTGAGGCGCCAACGAATGCAAGGCTATACCTGATTGCACTGAAGTATACATATACAGCAATTGGATTATATTAAAACGCTTTTACTGGTTATCTACGAGCTATAATTGTTGAGTGACACCAGTAAAATATGTTCTCCTACAGAACGCAATAAAATGCAACATGGAAATCTGCCCAACGGGGGCTCGAACTCACTACCTCTCGCACTCTACGTCAGCGTGTTATCCATTGCGCTACCGGCCCCCTTTCGTCCGAAAGAATTTCTGTTTGAAGACAGCAGCTAAAGCTTTGTTCAAATCACGCATCGCAACTATTATAGATAGCAAAACACATTGGATAGAGCCGCAACTATTATAGATAGCAAAACACATTGGATAGAGCCGCAACTATCATAGATAGCAAAACACATTGGATAGAGCCGCAACTATTATAGATAGCAAAACACATTGAATAGAGCCGCAACTATTATAGATAGCAAAACACATTTAATAGAGTCGCATCATCATGGCATAACATTTATCCGTAGGCCTAGCCTATACACAGATATTTTTGAGACGCTCTTGTGTATATGTTGAATGCGCCGCTCATACACGTATGATTTATGTGCGCATAGTTATATCCACATTATAACTGACATTTGAAGACCGTATATTCATCGCCATAACTGTGCATGTACGCAGGCAAGTATCACATAGTAACTATAAATTTATATAGCGCCTCAAGAAGTGCGTACTAATCAGATGCGATTCAGTGCTAGAGACCAAGAAAGAAAAAGAATGACCTTATTCAGGACCAAAAATCCCTTTGGAAAAGTCTATGGTCTATTTCCAGGTCAGATTAGAATTCTAATTGCTGAAGATTTCCTATTTCGAAGACTAATGTCCGATGGACACACGAGTATTATAGCTTGTCGAAAATATATTCCAGATGATATTTCTTTATACAATCATGTACACATGATAATAATTCATGTAGCAATATATAATGGCGGTGTTATTATTGTTGTGTCTATTTTAGGCACCTGGATAACTGCATTGTCATGCAGCTGAGAGATGAACCGACCTGACAAAGTAGCTAAGCATTATGACTACAGCGCTGACGCTGATCGGGTTATAGACTATGTCTCCGTGTCTACGTCTGTACGTGTCTGTCTGTCTGTCTGTCAGTCTGTCTGTCTGTATGTATGTATGTATGTATGTATGTATGTATGTATGTATGTATGTATGTATGTATGTATGTATGTATGTATGTATGTATGTATGTATGTATGTATGTATGTATGTATGTATGTATTTCCATTCCTCTTCCTCTTTTTCTTCCTCTTCCTCCTCCTCTTTCTATCTTCTGTTGAACTTCTATCTCTATGACTTTGTTCAAGAATGCTTTTTACTTTCTTTCCTCTCTTATTCCAATGCAATCTCACGAAAGTTCATTTCACCGACATTTAAGATGCACCTTTTCTTGTTTGCCTCCCCTCTCCCTCCCTATCAGTCTCCGTATCTGTCTCTGTCTATGTTTCTCTCTATTTAACTCTCTTTCTTTCTCTGTCTGTATCTCTCTCTGTCTTTTCGTATCTCTGACTCTTTGTATGTCTCTCTGTCTCACTCTGTCTCTATCTCACCTTCTCTCCAACTCTTCTCCCTCCCTCTACTTCCTCTCGTGTCCATACCACCTTTATACATGCAACTCAAATGTCACCGAAATATATCTGCCTAACGACCTTTAGCTTTGCTTTCCAATTCGTTTCCTCTCACCCCGCATTCCTTCCGCCTCCTCACCACATTTCAATCCCACCATCATGCCGCCTACTCGTCGGAATTCAAATGAAATATGACTTGATAGCCATTCTATTTCTACAGCTGCAGCCTAGCACATTATTTTCATGGAAATACAGTGGATAATATTCGACTAGATTAGCTCTTATTCCAATTATCTTGACTTTATAAGAAGATCTCTATTTTCGAATGTGTCTTTCGGCCTTCTCACCGCTAGTCTCACCTGCCTATGTCGTGTAGTCTGAATAGAGATCAGCCATCAAAGGCCAGTCTGACATTTTCTTGGATGCTGTGCGGGTCATTTTCAGCATGCCACAATGAACGACGACCTATGACGACGATCTTTGCCATAACCTTTTATGATTTTGAGACATTTTCATTATGTGCGAGAGAGAGATTCACGTCTCGAATCTCGTGTCGCGAGATCTCCGACCGCCGCGGAGATTTTTTCTTCTCTGTCTGTCTGTCTCTCTCTGTCACTGTCCCTGTCTGTCTGTCTCTGTCGGTCTCTGTCTGTCTCTCTGTCTGTCTCTGTCTGCCTCTTTCTGTCTTTGTCTCTTTGTCTGTCTCTGTCTGTCTGTCTCTGCCCCTCTGTATCATGCCCAATGTTCCCTCTAAGCTGTGCGCGTGTGCGCGCGCACACAGGCCATGAGACGAGCGCACAGAAAAAAATATGGAGCGCACACAAATTTTTTACAGTTTCATAACACATAATTTTATTTTCATACATGTCATGCTAAATACAAATGGCGCCATGTTATTCTACGGCGCATTCTTCCTGTGACTCTGAATTAATTAATAGATCTATGCAAATACCAACTTCCGGTCTTCCGTATCAACTTCGAAGCCACGTGGTTATGAGTTCTGACTTCTGAAGTTCAGATTGTGAATACATCTATTAAATATTAAATCGAGCTCGCTTCAGGTCTAGTTTATAAACAATGTCGCAGTCCTTGAAGCGAAAACGAACTGCGACCGCAATTAAAAGTGAATGGTTGAACGAGGTCGTTGAAACAGAGTCAACGCAATCGCATAGTAGGCATAAGTCGCCAGTGGCGGATCCAGAACTGTTTCAAGGGTGGGGGGCCAAAATCTTAGATCTTGGCGGGGAAAAGGAAATTTTCTTGACAAGTTCTAAAAATAGTGATCGGTCGTTGAAGAAAAAAGTACTTTTCATCCGCCAAAAAAGTTGATGACCTTTTTTTTAGTCATCCGCCAAATTTTGCGGAAAAATCATACCATTTCATCCGCCAAAAAGTTGATGACCTTTTTTCAACTGCCAAGTGCCAACTCCTCAGTCACTCACCATTCACCAATACACATGTGCACAAAATGTAACTTTCCTTATAAATTGTTGCACAAGATCAATTTTATGCGCACACAGACTAGAAAAAATTAGAGGGAACATTGATCATGCCTCTCTGTATCTGTCTTTGTCTTTGTCGCCGTGTCTCTCTCCGCTTCTCTGTATCTGCCTCTGCCTCCTCGGCTATCTCTGTATCTGTCTGTGTCTTTCTCTCCTCCTTGTCGCTCTTTCTGTTTGTCTCCATCTGTTGTCTCTGCTTTTTTCTGTCTCAGTCGAAAAGTGATCAGTGATGACAATTTGCGAGGATGAGAGAAAGTGAGGAAGAGGAGGAGTAAGAAGAGGGGAAGGAAAATAGGAGGAGAATGACGTGCCTCTGACTGATTGACTGATTGACTTATTGACTGACTGACTGACTGACTGACTGACAAGCTGACTAATTGATTGACTGGTTGATCGACTGACTGACTGACTGACTGACTGAGATACTGACTTACTGACTTACTGATTCATTGACTGATTGACTGATTCATTGACTTACTGACTTACTGACTGACTGACTGACTGATTGACTGAAAGACCGACCGACCGACCGACTGATTCTCTCGTGAAAATTCGTTTATATCTTACAACGAAGACAACATGACAACCATGCAGTGCAACCATAGCATGCAACCATAGCATGCAACACTAGCATGCAACACTAGCATGCAACACTACCATGCAACACTACCATGCAACACTAGCATGCAACACTACCATGCAACACTACCATGCAACACTACCATGCAACACTACCATGCAACACTAGCATGCAACACTACCATGCAACACTACCATGCAACACTACCATGCAACACTACCATGCAACATTAGTAATAGCATGCAGTTATTAGCATAAGCTTCACTTTAGAAGAAGCTACGTGAGCGATAAAATACTTCAAGAACACAAAAAGACATCGAAATGTAGGCCTACACTGAAAGCATTAGTAAATGCATATACATTTGTCTAGGGTGCTAGAAGCACGTTTTTATGCATGCAAGCATGCACGAATGTATGTACGTACGTACGTACGTACGTACGTACGTATGTATGTATGTATGTATGTATGTATGTATGTATGTACTTATGTATGTATGTATGTATGTATGTATGTATGTATGTATGTATGTATGTATGTATGTATGTATGTATGTATGTATGTATGTATGTATGTATGTATGTATGTATGTATGTATGTATGTATGTATGTATGTATGTATGTATGTATGTATGTATGTATGTATGTATGTATGTATGTATGTATGTATGTATGTATGTATGTATGTATGTATGTATGTATGTATGTATGTATGTATGTATGTATGTATGTATGTATGTATGTATGTATGTATGTATGTATGTATGTATGTATGTATGTATGTATGTATGTATGTATGCATTGAAGTGACGTAGCAATAAGCCTTTATTATCTGAGTTTAAACTTAGTGATAATGAAATAACAACAATAATGATGATAATTGTAATAATAATTAAAACAATAATAAGAGTGGTGGTGGTAGAAGTACCAGCAGTAGCAGTACCGGTAGTAGGAGTAGCAGTAGCAGTATTGGTGATAGTAATAGTATTGGTAGTAGTAGTAATTATAGCAGTAGTAGTAGTAGCAGCAGCAGTAGTAGTAGTAGTAGTAGTGGTGGTGGTGGTGGTGGTGGTGGTGGTAGTGGTAGTAGTAGTAGTTGTTTTGTAGTAGTAGTGGTAGTAGTAGTAGTTGTTGTTGTTGTTGTAGTAATAGTAGTAGTAGTAGTAGTGGCAACAGTAGTGGTACCAGTTACAGTTATGAGCAGTGGTTATTGTTGCTGTTGTATTTGCAACATCAACATAACATCATGTTGCTAACATATAATAATCAAATTAATCATCCACCTGTTGCCTAGCAACTGAAGCAACTGAAGCTACAGTTATTAAATAATAATTAGATCAGGTGAACTGTAGATGACCTGACCTGATTCCTCTTCGTAATTGTCGTCATAGGCGTCGTTGTAGTCGTAACCAGTGTCGCCCTCTGTCTGCGCTGCAATATAGGTCAGGTCAACGGGGTCACACGAAATGATCGACGACCAGATTAATTTGTTTGTTTGGGAACAGACATTCTAGATACTTACATTTAAGTGTATGCCGAGTGATCGTTTTACATCAAAACAAACAACTCAATTGTAGGTTAAGTCGTTGAAAGCCCAGTGATCTATTAGAATAAGCCTCTTGTATTAATTATCATTCGCATAATATCATGTCAATACCAGAATCAGAGAAAACACAGGGCAACAATAGGACTGAAATTGACTTGAGTAAATATACTCTACTGCTTTTGAAGTATACTCACAAAGAGCTACAGTACATGTAGTAAGTGTATTGATACTATCGAAATTATATATACACATGCATAATAATAATTATATATAATGTATGCATACAAACATCATACATACATTGATACATACATACATACATATATACATAGATGCATGCATACATAGGCCTACATACATACATACATACATACATACATACATACATACATACATACATACATAGTATTACATACATACATACATACATACATACATACATACATACATACATACATACATACATACATACATACATACATACGTATGTACATATATTCATACGTACATTCATAATGTAACGTAGGTCCATGACATACCACCAAAAATCACATTGTTAAATGGCGCATAATACATGTTTTCCCATGTATTTACATGTAGGCTTAATTACATGTTGGTTATGTTTTAATTTTCCGTTATTCGACTTAAAAAATTGAACATGCCCTCAGTCTGGGTACGATTGATTTTTCAAAGTCTCGACGTTTAAACTCTTGGTCTTGGTCTCAAGGCCACAAAGGCCCCACATTCTTGGTCCTGAGGCTCAGAGACTTGGTCTTGATTTTGAGGTCCCCGTCTCTTTCTCCATCCGTGTACAATGTACATGTGCAATTGTACGAATGTACGTCTCATCAGATCCTCTCTCAAAATAATAACACCATTAGATTTTCAGCGCAATCCGCATCAATCGTCAGTTTGGATTTTGTTCCACTGGATCTCATCATCCCTATAGGTATCCTATAGGTCTATTTGGCCCGTTTCTAACAATTCACGTTTGTCTATTTTTTCATCTTATAACACAGTGTTAACACACACACATCGTTTCGTTTTTCGTATAGGCCTACCAGTCTTAGTTAGCTCAACACTTCCATGGCGCAACTTGAAAGCCATGCGCGAGGCACCGACTGATTCACGAGGGCTGCGTCGATGATTCATTGTTGCTTTCCTTTCTTCCAGGGTATCATCCTCCAATGTTCGGTCGATCCATATTCCTTCCCCCGTCAGTTTTTCCAGCCTCTCACCTTTCTCTTGGTCGGCGCACCTTCACATTCCCTTTCCTTTTCCTTCTCCCTTTCCAATCACCAAGGCCGTATCCAGGGGGTGTTTTGGGTGTTTGAACACCCCCCGAAATGGAAAATGCAGAAAAAATCTATTGCATTTTCTAGTTCGTCATGAAAAAGTGATGAAAACCCCCCGAAATGAAGTAAAAGAAATTTGACGGCGAAAATATTTAACAGATCTCAAGCGTATGACTAAAAAAGAAGGTCATCAGAAATTTTGGCGGCAAAAATGGAAAATATTTCACAGATTTCGACCGGATGACTAAATTAAAATAAAAGGTCATCAGAAATTTTGGCGACGAAAATGGAAAATATTTCACAGATTTCGACCGGATGACTAAATTTAAAAATAAAAAAAAGTCATCAGAAATTTTGGCGGCGAAAATGTAAAACATTTAACAGATTTCGACCGGATGACTAAAAAAAAGGTCATCAGAAATTTTGGCGGCGAAAATGGAAAATATTTGTTAGATTTGGCCGCCACTGAAAACATCCCCCGAAATAAAATCCTGGCTACGGCCTTGCCAATCACCGTCGCTCATTTGACGTCTCTGTATTTTCTGGGGTGACTTCGTTAACCCCCAACCGATCGAACGGACCCCCTCCCTCGCAGCCCACCCCAGCCCACCCCAGCCCACCCCATCGGAAGCCTGATGAGGTTATGGCGACGCTGCTAATACCTGTTTGATAATGAGATACGGTGAACGCCGACTGGCGGCAGCGTCTCGTGGACAACAATTCGAAATCGTCGTCAATCGAAAACTGATTTATCGATCGAAAGCAAGCGTTCGACATTCTCGTTCATCAATCCGCGGCAGTCTATACACTGCCGAAGAAAGTGGGCAAACCGCACGGGACATGGTAAGACGAAATGGCTACGGATTTAAACGCCTAATAACCTATAGTCGTACGCGTGACCTCAACTCTAACACGAATCTCATTCCATGCGTCCAAACTCCATACAGTACACGACTAATGGTTAAGTCGAATGCTAACAAATGCGGTATGTCTTCTGTTTGTGGATTGCCAATGATTGACTGACTTAGCCGTGCATGGACAATATTAACCTGAATGACTCCATTGCCACTAATGCAACGTATAAGGACTTTTCCTTTAATGCAGGAGTTCGATAAACTGTCACTATGTAGCGCTCTAACTTTACTTATATGTATCACTGCAGTCCATTCAGAGGCTTACTTCCCAATCAAAACTTCTGCACACAAAAAACTCAAAACGAGTTCTGCATAAAGTGGACTATAATAATAATCTTTGAAATAACTGTGATGACACTGTAGACTTTATTGCATCTTCATCTGCTTCTGGCCTAGTTAGCTACACCGGTAAGAGAGAGCGGCATACTTGTACGTCTGTTGGTTGCAACGGACTGCGGTTCAATCCTCCAGGCTGGGAGTAAGTTGACATTCAGAGATTTAGATATCTCGGGCTAGTCCGTGTGGGACGCAAGGGTGCAAGCTCATGGGGAGCGACCTTGGGCAAGTTGCTTACCCATCATTGTCTGTGGGGAAGGCAACGGGAAGTCACTCACTCGTCTCATTCCCAGAGGCGTAAAGCCAATGAACCTGCCTTCGGGCAGAGCACCATCATCATCTGCTTCTTAAGAACTGGTTTTGACGATGATTATTTTTAAAACATCGCTACATCGAACGCATGCTGCACAGATCGTAGTTTTTGTTCTAACAGTTAAAATCTTATTCCTCATGATCGTTCTGTATAGCATCGCCAGTCCAAAGCGCTGATTACGGGGGGACTGCCACTAATCACGTGTGCGTACAAACAACACCTTACCAACATCCTGTATATTTAAATTATATCTGAACTATATGTATAGTCGTTTCCAACTGAACGGCAGCTCCTGAACGGGCATTGCGTCTTACTCCACCCAGTGCAACTGTGACTGCTCCAGGCATAGTCAACCCATAGGGGATACGATCCAATACAACAATGCTGAGCGTCGTTTCCCATCCTCAGCCTCAGTTTATATAGCGCCACGAATTCATCACGCAACTTTCTTCTCAAGCCGCCTGACAAGTCGGCCGTGACCTGCAGCAGCGCATTCCATCTTATCAGATTACATTTATGGACCTGTGAGTTGCTAAAGCGACGAAGCAGGACAGACAACGGACAGCGGACAGTGGACAACGGACAACGGACAGCGGACGACGATGACCAAGTAATCTAATTCGCCGGTTGACCACCGTCTGCTTTTCTGGACGAACGACGACGATGACAAACGTAGGCCCGTCGGGTCGATGTGTCCCACCCTACTCCGTCTCTTCCCGTCTCGCTGTCTCCCTCTTTGTCAGCCCCTCTGTCTCTGTGTCTCTGTGTCTTTCACTGCCTATCTGTCTGTAAGACTATCTGTCTCTGTTCTCTGTCTATATATCTCTTTCTATCTCTCTGTCTGTCTCTGTCTGTCCCCTGTCTCTGTCTGTCTGTCTCTGTCTGTCTGTCTCTGTCTGTCTGTCCGTCTGTCTGTCTCTGTCTGTCTGTCTGTCTCTGTCTCTGTCTCTCTGTCTCTCTGTCTGTCTCTCTGTTTCTGTCTATGTCTATGTCTCTGTCTCTGTTTCTGTCTCTCTGTCTCTCTGTCTGCCTGTCTGTCTGTCTCTCTTTCTCTTTCTCTTTCTCGTTCCCTTTCTCTTTCTGTCTCTGTCTCTCTCTTCCTCTTTCTCTATCTCTGTCTCTCTCGACGTGTTTATATCTATCACCTCTGTTTATCAACATGTATGTCTCCATCTTCACATCCCTCTGTCTCCCTGCCTGCTAACTATAGTCGGTCTATCTCCCTCTATCCCTGTCTCCCTCTCTTCTCTTGTCACCTCCTCTTCACTCGTTCACCAGAGCAATGGCCGTGCAATATTAATGGACGTTCAAGAAAAGACGACTACGTCCAACTTGCAGCAGATGAGACGAAAACAGTCTTCGATTCTCATACGAGATGAACGAAAATAGAGTCGATGTGAAAAATATCTGTTTTCGTCGTAAATAATAAGCTGTTCGCTTTCTTAATAAAGAAAACAGAGAATCATTTCTACTTATATAGCGGTCAATGGTTTCCCAAAAGATCTCCGAAATATATTGCTACTATATATATAATAACAGACCTTGCGGCTGCGTTGGTCCATTTGTGAGAATTTTTAAAGGCTTCTTAGTAATGACCAGATACATACATGCATGCATGCAACAATACATATTATACGTAATACGTACATGCATACATGCACACATACACGTGGTTCATAAAAAGTGAGCCAAACTGTTTTTCATATAATTATCTCTAATGCCTGATAATTAATCATAGTAAAAATTTTCCAGATATTTAAAGAATTGAACCAAGAATGTTTCAGACATATCATGTTATAAATATAACCTTTCAACTTCGTCTGCCGAAATGTAAGTGTACGAGTAGCCTACATCTTCTTTTGGATGTTGCAAAAAGTACTTCAAACATGAAAAAAAAATATTTTTGTGAACGAAATCTAAGCAGCCGACTATTAAATTTTGTTGATCATGACATTTAAATTTTGAATAAAAAAGATGTGTTTAAATCTGGACTGTTCAGAGGCCATAATGTGGGAGAAATGAAGTATGGTGTTTATCCTGTTAGCATTTCGATGGTTTATCTGGCTCTGTGGGCTAGCGCTGTTCTGTTGAAAATGAAAATAGCCTTCCGTGATTATAGCTTTCTGACAACACGTAGGAGATGTTGTGACAGCAGAACATTGCAATAATAGACTCTGTTAATTTATACTCCAGGATCACTGAAGATCAAATGGGAACGAGCAAGCTTCGAAACGGCAACTAACACCATTGCAGACGTACTGAAAACTTAAGTTGAAAGATTCATAACTTTCTATGCGTTCAAAGTTATGACATGATTATGTTAGCATCGTATTCTTGGTTCAATCCTTTAAATATTTGGAAAATTTTAGAATGATTAATCATCAGGCATTAGAGATATTTGAAAAACGTTTTGCTTGCTTTTTATTGAAACACGGTGTACATACATAGATATATGCTTGCAATGCCTTGCATGCATGCATACATACGTACATTCATACATACATGCATACATACATAGTATACAGACATACAGACATATACATGGAAACGTATACGTACAGACAAAGAGTATGACTGACAAGTCTGACATCTGGATAGGCCGACACGAGAGATGTATCCGATAGCAAATAATGGTCAGCGAGTGAATGGAGATTACGCGTGAGAGGAAAACAATTAAAAGCAACACTCAAGTGTTAGCATCGCAGGTTCGTTCAGACCCCAACACGATTCTGCGACAGCTTGCTTCGGCTTCTAATTACTGTATTTCTCTGTTTGCCTGTCTCTCTGTCTTTATCTTTGTCTGTCTGTCTCTCTGTTTTTATCTCTGTCTCTGTATCTCTCTCTTTTAAATCTCTGTATGTCTCTCTATCTCTTGATTCTTCTTCTGTAGAGATCGATAGAAAACAATCCTTTTCACTCAGTCTTCGATCTACTTCTGATCAGTCGAACTTAATCGAATTTAAACGGCACTCATTAGAATTTGAGACTATACTGTCTGACCGAAATAGTACGGCATTCTGAATGGACCAAAATAAACCGAGATCTGTCTACATCTATGCTAGCCCTGTAATCATCTCGTCTTGGCATTCCACTCTATTCTATTCTATTCTATTCTATTCTATTCTATTCTATTCTATTCTATTGCTTATATTTCTGCCTCCCTTTTCAGACCTATGCATTGATTCTGTAAAGACTCCTCAGCGCGAATAATATTTTTATCTTGTCAGTCTCAGATTTGAACTTTTTCTCACTTAATCTCAAGTAGGTCTACATATTGTGCTTTCCTTTACCATTAGCCACACACCACGTCTTTGGAAATAGCCAGCATCAATGCAAGCGCTACATAAGTGACTTCATGCATAGAGACATATTACATCCGATAGCAGTAAGGCAGACTAACCATTGATGAGCCTGGATGTGGTTACGACAATCAAGAACCAAACGGTCAGCGTAGACAAGCGTACATACTTGCTAAGGCGCCTTCGAACCATTGTCCACTTCATGTCCAGCGCTACAGACTGATCGCAGCCACTGGACAACATCCAGGTCGCTGTCGACCGACCGGTGGATTGCTCTAATCCGTAGATCATAA
>OX243815.1:38860664-38863164 GCA_945859605.1 Lumbricus rubellus | reverse complement strand
TCCTTGACCAACCACTGTCTTGTCATCACCGAGTCTTATAGGGCGTTTGATTAAAAAAGTAACGGCGCATTCAAACAAAACCGCGATCAAATTTCTCACGGAACACTTGTCTACCAATATACGGATCAGAGCATTCCGCGGAACCCATTTTGGGAAACGCTGTAGGCCTACTCACTGTATTAAAGAGAACATAGATGTAAAAAACGGTCGCAACAGAATAAAAAAAACCGAAAAACGTCATTTTATTCGAAAAAAAATAAAAAACCGAAAAACTACAAAAATCGAAAATGGAAAAAACTTTGACTTTTTACTTCTTAAACTGCATTTTAAACTTAAAACCCCGGTTTACTTACTGCATGTAGGCCTATCTCTTAAATGATGACGTTATGCATACAATAAAATAATGTCACCAGTTAGCTGAAACCTTGAGATTGGGCTGAAAACGTAAGAAATATCAGGAAAATAAAATTAAGGAAAATAATAAGAGACATAAAATAAATAAACGGCGTTACATAAAAATAAAATAAAAAAACGGAATAAAACGTTTGGGGAAAAATAAAAATCGAAAAAACCACGTTTTTTCAAAGCGAATAAAAAACGGAAAAACCTTTTAAACAACTATGAAAAAAAAAACATTCATGTAACGCATCTGGGATGCATCGTCTATTTTTCTTTCTGTAGTCCTATATGAATACAAAGTATATAATAAACGCGGAATAAACAAGCTTGTTTCTTCTGTTGACGATTTTCCAACCTGTTGCTTTGAGGCTTTGACGGCTTAGAAGGCCTTCAAGTTAAAACGTCACCGAAAGAGCGTTTATGATTTTTTGATTCATCCTATAGTGTTCAGTCTGTCTGTGTCTTTGTCTGCTTGTTCGATAGTCTGTCTGTCTCGTTCTGCATCTCCCTGTCTCTGTCTCTGTCTCTATCTCTGTCTTTGTCTCCATTTATCCATTCATCATGCACGTATCTCTGCCTCCCAATGTCTCTCTCTGATCTTCTCAGTATCCTCTGTGACTCTGTCTTTCTCATTATCCGTCTGTCTCTGTGTGTGTCTTTATGTCTGTCACTGTCTCTGTCTGTCTCTCTTTCTGACTTTGTCTTTGACATCTGTCAACGACAAAAATTTCGGTTCCATCAAAGCATCATCCAAGTGACATTTTCTCCCTCCCCCTCCTTCCACTCCTCGATGGAAGAGCAGTGACATTCAGCAACTCTGAGGCACCGTGTACGAACCGGGAAGGAAGAAAAGTGGAAAGAAACGAAAGAAGGACGGAAATATGGCCTGCATGTATGATGCTCTGTTAACTGTTGTTGACCGAAATCATTTCGTGACTCTAGCGACACCTTTTTTAACGATCAGCAATTTAGAGAAATAGTTTGGCTAAGATGAGCACTCACTGGAATCCCTGACATATAGATCATCTGTGGATATAGCACAGTGTGCTTGTATTAAAGCCTCATTAAATATAGCTGTACCCTTGAACGCCCACAGATATGCTTTGCAAAAGAAGCAAAAACAATGTTCACTGCAAGGAGGTCTAAATTGTGTATCAAGAGCTTGAAAAATGCAAAGCATGACATTACGAGCATGGGCATTTTTCACAGAGATTTCTAAATATAGTTTATCAGTTTCGCTTTTTATTATTAGTATCATTAGTACTTATAAGTGCAAAGACATTTGTTGAAACCCAAAAGTGTAGTAGTTAAAAACAATTAATATGTGTCAATATTATTATCCAGTGAGCGGCTCAGCGGCGCACCTATTATATCGCATCAACAATTTAAAAAGATCTGCATGTAGACTATTCATCATTCCCTATAACCAGCTGTTGATTTTTTTCGTCATAGAGCAGTCAAGAGTTCTAGTGCTGAAGAAGACAATTTAAAAATTGGGTTATTACGACCGAATGGTTGTATACATTGAGAAAGTCCTTCACTCGAAATATATAATTAATATATCAGCGCATTGAATAATAGAGGCGCCCAATAAAGGCATTACAGTAATAGTTGCCAACGCTATTTGAGGAATTGAAGGTTGAGCGGACCTCTGGAGGGGGGGGGGGGTAGCGGGAAGCGATCCCGCGTCCGTGTGCTCTTAGTGCTACAGTGTCACCTGAACTTCCTCCACATTATTGCCGAGAAGTCAAAAGCATAGCTGCAGTATAAAGGTTGTCTGACCCGTTGAGTCATGTGAAATATAATGCAGCTCAAATTAAGCGTTATTGTCTAAAATACTAAATTAATAATAGATCTTCAGTTGTGCTTCCTGTCAGCGCACAGATAGATAGACCCATACATATAAATATAATTATTTTTATTGTGATGCTCTGACACGATTTGAGAATGTCGGTCCCGAAGCGCACAATGCGTAGTTCTGAGTGTCTACCCTGGGACGACAGACGCCTTGGGACTTGTAACAATCTCCTATAATAGATTGCGATTGCTTTATCGCAATCTATTTAATGTCCATAATCGTATAATGACTCTAAAACATGTA